>RJWJ010018612.1:0-31553 GCA_004363605.1 Indri indri
TGCGTTCCTTTGCTGGGTGTTTTAACTATGTGAGTCCGTGGTAAGCCCAACATGCTCTGCACCATGGAAGCCAGTTAGAATAATCTATGCCTTGTAGGTAACAGCCCAACTATAGGTCAAAGTTAAAATCTAACTCTGAAATACAACAAACACATTTGATATTCTATCTAATATACTTATTGCTTTTATCTCCTATAACTTGAAGCATATCTACCATATATAGCTGACTAGCCTTCTTCCAGAGTTTCACTTTACCTGTTGCGTCGTATAGCTGTTTTGTGAGAGCACTTAACGAGACTCTTGCAAGAATAAATGACGGTGATCAATCTGTTGGCTATTGTCAGTAACTTCTCTTCTCATCTCATGATTATAAGTGCTTTGCTCTCAGAAGTCTTTTGAACCCTGCTGGGCCACCAGTTGCTAAGCATTTTCTTTTATACTTTATCTGAATTTATCAGGATTTCCTAACCTCCCCAACTCCCGCTGTGAATCAGGCTCATTCACACCGTGCTAGTAGAATTGCAAGGTAGACACTACGAGATGTATCAGCAGGCTATTTAAACCCTTTCATTTCCTAAAAGGTTAAAAGGCCAGATCTGAGAAATTAAGGTGGGCTGTTTTTTTCCTCTTAAATCCATTAACCTGGCAGAGGGACTGAAACTTGAAAAGTAAGCAGTGAACTCTGACCATTGACAGATGACGGATACACATCGCACATGGCTTATGAATGCTTAGACAAAGCATGGTTTTCAGACTTCTATAAAAAAGCTCACTTTGAATTCAGAATAGAAGAAAACATTAACAGTATAATGGTGAGAAAATTTCATAGACACTCAATGTATAATATTTTGCTAATAGTATTTCAAAAATAAATCAATCTTTTTCCAATCTTCTTAAAAAAATCTATTTGCTAAGAATACCTAACGAAAAGATTGGCTTCCACCTGTTCTAAGGCCTTTGGAGGAAGGTGCGCAATTGGTATAATCTCTTTGTACCAACGCGCAGCCAACCGCCAACAGTAGCCCATGTGAGATCTGCATCTTTGTGAGCACAGTGATCATCCATGACTAGCCTGATTAACTTCATACCCCCTTATCATGTTACCATTTGTGTGTATGTTTCCTGACATGAAAAATAGACGTACTAGTGAATGAAGGTTTTAAAGGGTGCAAATGGCCCCAAGGTTTGAAGACTCAAGTACATATAAAGAGGAATGTGTGGGAAAATTTGTAGAAGGGCAATGAAATGGGAGAACTCCAAAATGAGACTCAACTTACTGGTCTTACATCAGAATATGACTCTGCATCTCACGGTGTTAGAAGAGGATTCCCTCTGACCTGGGGTTGGGGCTGGGCCTTTTCCCCCTGAGCACCAAAGATGAGAGAAAGGAAGCAAAATGTAATGTAGTACCACTGAGCTTTAGCAGGATTAAGTCAAGGTCATAAAAAACAGTTCAAAGTAAAAATGGGGCCCAGGTACCCAAAGTTATGAGTTGCTAACATTGAACACTCACTATGCGCTAGGTACCATTCCAAGTTCCTTGCTGTATTATTTTACTCCATTTAAAACCCAGGTTCCTAGATGATGCCTCATCTGCTTGGTGTTGATCAGTTCAATGATTTATTCATTCATCACAGAGTACTTACCACGTGCCAGTTACTGTTTTAAACATGTTACCTATGACAACTCATTTTATCCTCCCAAGAACCTAATGAGGTAGGTACTATCATTAGCCCCATTTTGCAGATGAAGAAACTGAGGCACAGAGATGGTTAGCAGCTTGCTCAAGATCACACAATGGTAAGTGGCTGAGCCGGGATTAAACCCATGTCTGCGCTCTTAGCTGCCAGGTCGGGCTTCCTCTTGTACACCGATCACTGATTACAGAAAGCATATGGCTATTGATTACATTACCTTGGTTGTTATAATTACAAAGAAAACATCGAAAAATGTCTAAAAGAACATAAGTGGATCATCTCTGTTCTTCCCAACAGATAAAAATTGAAAATAGCATTAAAATTGCTTTGAGGATGGCCATTGGTATCTACCCAGTAAAGAAAATGCAAAGGGGAAAAAACTATTCTGTTTGTATTTAATCTAGAAAAGGAGGCCTGGCTGCTTCTGACAGCCCAAAAGAAGCCCTCCCTGGAATCAGTTAAGGAATAAATGTCACCAGGGATTATCAGGTGCCTACCAGCACCTGTGAAGCCCTTGTTCGACTTTAAGAATCAGGAGATACTTCAGGAGAGTAAACCAGAGCCTCCTGAAGGTCTATTTATTCAGTGCTATTAGGCTAATAAGCAGTTCTTATCAAAGACAGATAAGACCCCAAGATAAAGACTGAGCCTGCTAAATGCATAGGATCCAGGTGGTTGCTACTCGGCTGTTGATGGTGGCTAACATTTGGTTTGGGCTCCATCAGGGAAAGTGCAGTAACTGTTGTTAAGCAGTGTTTCCAGGTACCACCCTGGGATTACTTTTCCTCTTCCCACAACATGCAGCCCTCCTAGAAAGCCCTGGCATTCCGGGAGGACTTCATGCCTTACAGAAGATAAGGGAACCTTTTGAAATTTATGCTGAAGAGGCCAAATTTAACAATAAATGGAGTAGTCCCCATCTCCCTCCAATTGGAAACAGATCAGAAGCTTTAGGGTGTTAGAAAATGCTAGCTACAGAACACGATTCTGAGTTCAAGCATCTCATGGGTTTTTGGCCCTTGATGTCAATTATGGATGACTGTAGCCTGGTGCGACTGTCAGTGCCGAGTGGGCAGTCCCTAGTAGAACTGCAGCCAGCAGCAGTGGTGACCTCTGAGACTGCGGAAATGTGCCCTCCAGGGCCACCGTTCCTCACCTCCGTGTTTGTCCTGTGCAAATCAGTCCCAGTATTAAAAGGGTAGGAGCTGCTCATGGTCCAAGAAAACTTACAGGCTCTTGGGAATAGAGGAAGCAAGGATGAATGAGAACTCTTGAGAGGTTCCCTAATAGGCCCCTCTGCCTTTAGCAGGACCACCCAACCGTCGCAGCCAGATGAGAACAATCCTGTTTTCAAAGGCCTCCAGAGAAGGAACCCTAAACCTCCCTTGTCAGCTTTCACTTTGGCAAAATGATCTTCAATAGCTAGGTCCCCTGTAGCAAGGAGAGAAACCTGCCTTAGAAAGGCGAGTTATGTGTTCACAATGTTTTAGATAGATAGATGATGGTGGATGGATGGAGGGAGAGAGGGGGAGGCAGGTGATAGGTGACGGAGGGAAAGAGAGAGCGAGCAGGTGGCTGCAAGAGACAGCTACACCCTTAGCAGTGAGACATATTTATTACAGAATTATATGCAGAGGAGGCCTCTAAAACCAGTTCAAAACAGAAGCCACCTTCTGTTTTGTGGTGCTCCCATGGCGTTTTCCACATTCCTCTGTTACAGCACCTTGTCATGTTGCAACACTAGAGCTGTTAGCTGTTGGTCTCCCCGGCTGGAGAGTGATCGCCCTAAAGCAGAGATTATATTGCAGCCTCTAGCCCGGTGCCCAGCACCTGGGAAGTGCTCCATGGATGGAAGGATGGAAGGAGAAACGGAGGGAGGAAGGGAAGTAAGTCAGTCAACCAGTGTGAGAAATAAACTCATACAAGGTGATACCGTCCCTTTTCAGGAGCGCCTCATTCCTAATGCTGCGGTCATTAATGTTTTCCTACCCAAACTTAATCTATCTGATACCCCATTTCCCCTCGGTAAGCTGTCACATTCAAAGCCAATACGATTATATAATCTGCCCGGTGCTGGAGGAATTTGTTAGTACTTACTCCTATTTAACATCATGCTAAGGAACACACCAATTCATTATCATATTATTTGTCTCCAAAAATGTATTTCGTTGGGGTTCATTGTTAGCACACGTAGAGTGTTATTGTGTCGTCTGGGCCAGTGAGAGCTAGTGTGGTAAACCGTAGGGCATCCTCCCCGCCAGTGACATCGTGCGCCTTGTGCAGATACCCTCGTTTGCCAATCAAGTGGTGCATGGTTCTCTCTGCCCCTCCAGGGCTCCTGGCAGCTCACCTCATCTGGAATGACCCCCCGCTCTGACCTCCCCAACTCAAATCCTCATCCTCCCAAGCCCACCCTAAGGCTAGTCCAGTTTCTTCTCCCCCACGGCATGTCCTTCTCCCTCCCCTGGTGCCGTCTGGTCTTTCTCCTTAGCACCTCCTGCTGTCCCTGTTTTCCCTGCTAACCACCTGTCTCTGGGCACAAGACTGGGCAATCTATACAACTCCTTCTGCAGAGGACAGCCAGCAGTACCTCCTCTGCTGCGGGGCCAGGCTTTGCGTCCCCTGGGCCTGCAACCCTGCCTGTGACTGATACTGGATTGAAGACCCCGGTCAAACAAAAAGACGATAGACTTGCTCTAAGGCAGGCAGCGCAGCTTCAAGGTGATTTGGCACAAGAACTCTGCCCGTTTAAGGCATTTGATTTTCAACAGTAACTGTTTGCTTGAATTAGACCCTCCCTGGGAGTTATCTCTGTTTTTAACATTGTCATATAGCTTGTTTGTTATCGGGACAGTCCCTTGGTCTTGGATCTTTCTTTTCCCCTTTCTGCGGCTCATCAGGTCCTTGAGGACAGAGTCTTGCCTAATCCTCTTTGTCTCCCCCTCTGTACCTGGGCCCTTCGAGTTTGGTAAATGTTTGTTGTGCAGGTGAATGTGAAACACCAGCACCTAATGCCTTAACCCAGAGGGGTCAACTTCTCCTTGGCTCCCTTCCAGGTCGTGCGGCCAGTTAGCATGAGAGAGATTTGGGATCAGAGCGGTCTCTCCAGCACCACCGACAAGCGTGGGTCAGGCCGCCGAGCAGGGCAGTGGAGGCAGGCACAGCTGTTGGCCAAGGATGTGGTTGGAGGGATAAACACAGAAGATGCCTGCGGCTCCCCAGGCCGGGGAGGTCTGCGGCTAGGGGCCTGGGAGAAGGGGACAAACAGTCCGGGAACAATGAAGATGGAGCCAGAGACATGAAAAGGGACAGCAACAAGCCCAGGGAGAGGGCCAGACACCCAGAGACCGACGGTTACATTAGATGGTGTTCATCCAAACCAAACACTTCTCCCAGTGCTGGTCAGCCCTCCCTTGGGTTGTAAATTCCTCCTGAGCAGGGGTTGTGTTTGTTCCTCTCGGTATCCCCAGGGCCTTGCAGGGCACCATATCAGGGCTGGCACGTAGTAGGCTCCTAATCTCGGTTTCTAACCTGACCTGAATTAACAGAAGAGGATTTCACAGCCTTTCTTGACAATCTATCCATAGGGCTAGCAAGGTTTCAATCACCTTGAACACTGTGAAGTTCTCTCCCTTAAATCTAACTGTGCTTTCTTGACACGGCTTAAGTCCATTTCTCCTTGAGTGGTTTCAAATGCATGGGATGATTTTTTAGCCATTCAGGAAGAGGGAATGCTGTGTATAAAGCCTGGATTCAATAAAACCAGATTTTTGAAAAACAGCTCTTAGCATCTTCTACTACAGACATCGGTCTGGGCAGGGCTTTTTATTTTATTGAATCCAGCTGAATAGCTTGACTACATTAATAATGGGGCTTCATTTCCAACCACTACCTCCCAGTGTTTTCCCCTAAAAGCCTTATGGTACTTAAGCAACTGCTAATACATGAATAATTGTCAGTGGCATCATTTCCTGCCGTGATTTGACCACCAGGATGAGGTTTTCTTCTTGTACATAATCTGGAGTTCTCAAGCGTACCATGTGTGGGGCTCAAGATCATATTTAAAACATAGTAAACAAATCTAGTGGCAGCTATGATTTGGGATTTATTGAGTTTATGTTGAGAAATTAAGGATTTGGGAAGATTCTGTTTTGTGTGTAGTAATATTTGTCAGCGGCCAGCCTACCTAAAGATTGTCCAGAAGTTCAAATCTGGTATTTCTACAGAGAGTGGATGGGTGGTGCCATTTTGCAGGGTCCTGAGGGTAGACTGGCAGATTTTACCTCCTACATTTCAAAGAAAACTCTATTTATTTAGCTCCCATATTGCCATTCTTCTTTTTGAAGTGTCCCTGGAAGATTACATCTCACCACCAGTTTTCTTTACATTGGGCCTGCGTGGCAATGGGGTTTAGTATATACAACTGCGACAAGGTGTCCGTGTTGAAGACAGGCTCCTTCTTCCTGCAGTGAAAGAAGCCATGTAAAAACACACATCTGTTAACAGGAATATAGCAAGGCCACCAAGACCACAGACCCTGAAGCTAGATTGCCTGAGTTTAGATCCAGCTCAGCCACTTTCTATATATGTGACTTTGGACAAGTTACCTTCAATCTCCTTGTATGTAAAGTGGGGATAATAATAGTGTCTCCTTTTTTGGGGGTCAGTGTGAAGTTTAGAAGAATTGTTATTTGTTAAGCGCTTAGATCAATGTTTGCATATAGTGCTACATAAATGCCTATCAGTGCCTGTATTTGTCACTTTGTTGAATATTCAATGCATTTATTTCTCTCCAAATAGCCTCCTTCTAGGATAAAAAGTAAAGTTTATCTTCCAGGTGGCATGCAGTCAAAATTAACGGAGGGCCAAAAGTTTGGTAACGCCTTACATATTATACCTTTTGGGCAAAAATAAAATATTATTTCTCTTAATCTGAAGCTCAATTTGCCCGTTGCTGTGGAGCTAGGCACGGTGGGGCCACATGGGAATGAAATATGTGATACGCCTCCTGAAAGAACTTGCAATCAATATTGCAGGCAAACAACACTGGAAAATATAAAAAGTCGTGTAGTACGTAGCAAAACAAAACTGCAGGGCAGAGATTGTGAAGTATCAGGGAAATTTAAGAGATGTAGGCAGCAGAGACAGCGTGAATGGGCAGGTAAGGAAGGCTTCCTGGAACGGAAGCCTTTTCAGGCGGGATGAGCTCAGCTGGAAGAATGGGGTAAGAGTTGGGTGATGAAGAGAAGAAGGCTTCGGGAAGGTGGAGGTAGCGCGAGTGTGCAAGAAAGGTATGGGGGGTTGGGAGGGTGGAGGCTCTGGGATAGGAGCAAAGGCTCTGGTGCCTTCCTCGGAGGGGCTACCCTGGTGGCAGCCAAGGATAAATCGTGCAATCGACATAGACAGTGCTAGCAAGTAAGACGAGGGGCCAGATTATGAAGGTCTTTACGAAGCAGGCAAATGAGTTCAGCTTTGGTTTAATAAAAATAGGAAGTGAGAAAGAGGTAGGAAGCACTCTCTAGAATGCCTGCCAGCTGTGTCACCCGCGTGCCTTCCTGCAACAGCAGTGTCCCTGGGCAGGGCCTGACACCACTCTCTGGTGATGGAGGAATAAAGACAAGTTGGAGAAATAAAAACATTCTCGCGTATGTGAGTTACCAAGACAAAGCACAAGCAGATCCCAGGGATGTTTTTATGATTTAGAAATGAAGACACATTGGTGGGGTTTCGGTCGGTGTGGGTGTCATCGCTACTTCATTAGGTCTAAATCTCTACCGGGGCAGAAAGAGACAGAACTTAGAGTAGTTTTTTGTTTATAGGGATCTTCATCAAATTAGATTTTTGTGGGTTTTTCTCAGAACTTCCTGATGGTCTACTGATATCGAAATAAGTATACTAGGCTTTTTGCCTGTCTCTTTTATTTTCTGTCATTGGGTGATGTCCTTGGTCTCCCCTGACAGGCACGTCCCAGGTTTGAGCGCGGAGCAGGCAGTCCCAGCAGCTCCTCTCTCTGCCGTGGCTGTCTCCCTGCGAAGTGAAGGGACATAAACAGCACGTGGGAGGGGGAATCTGTGTTCTAAGAACCGCTTTGGTTTACACATCTATAGATACACTCAGGCAGCGCTGCAGGTCACATGTCCCAGCTGGTGAGGCTGAGGATGAGTCACTTTTAAATTACTCATAGAGAAAGAAATATGTTTCTGAAAGCAGCACTGTCGGGTTACACACAGAGATGGGAGAATGAGCAGGCGGCTTCCGAAAGCCCTCAGGCCTCCCAGGACAGCTGAGATGCACAGTGCTTTAGGCGGCACAAAGGGGCCCTGGGGCTCGAGCACCCTTTGCTGGGCAACACATCTGAAGGTGAGGCTCCCCGTGAGCGGGAGAGCCTGGGGCTGTGGGTGCTTGGGACAAATTTCCCAGCTGGCAAGTCTTTCTCTTACAGTGCCACTTTGTAAATGGCACCAGAACTCTTAAGACCTTCAGTAACACAGTCTAGTGGTGGGTACCAAACCCACCTGAGACTGGACTGTGGAGAAGTCTGTCAGTTCAGCAGCAGGTCAGAGGGGCAGGAGCTGAGGGACAGAGAGCTCTCACAGTGTCTTGGAGCACAAGCACTTCAACTGAGCCTCGAAGGTCTTAGTTCATGGCAAAGGAGGAGAAATTCATCCCAAGCAAGATGGAAAGCATAAATGACAAAGGCCACGACTTCATTTCGTTGGTTGGGAGTCTAAACTTTTTTTGACACACAAAAATACATAAAAGATAAGAGAACAATCACCTAGGAAGCCCAAGGCACTGCTTACTAAATTGGTCCAAAGGGGGGATTTCACCAAATGCAAATGAACAAAGAACAATACATGTGACTCAAAATATCCGTTATGTTCTTAATACGAGAGGGTGTGAGGCAGGGAGGTGACCTTTTCAAGGGTTGAAAGTTGTAAACTCTTCAACCGCATTGTTTTGATTGCTGGGAGATTTAAGAAAGGATCACCTCAGGGTACCATTTTGGAAAACTGATTAAAAAAAAAAACAAACTACTTCCTGCATAATATTTTGGGACATGTTTTATTTTGTTTTTGCTTTGAAGACACACAATTCAGACGTCTGTGAAGTATCTTAATCTTTTATGAGAAACTAACACCCAGAAGTCGAGAGGTGCCTGTCCTGCTCCACAGCAGGTCTTTCACTGCTGGTCCTGTTGCACAAATGTTGACAGAAGGGACAGTGAGGAGCGCAGGCTCACTGGAGCAGGGGTACCCTCACCCCCACTCTGAAGGGAGCGTATGTGGCCACGGGATTCCTCCCAGCCCTGCCTCCCCTTTGGCAGGCCACGAGGGCAACACAGTGCCCAATGTGATGATGACGGTAGATTGCCAAAATTAACCATTTTCCCTCATCCTGAATGTGCTACCCTGGGCCAGACATTCCCTGAAGGGCTTCTCTGAAACCTGGGAAACAGGAAATGCTAAGAAAATTTTTAATGTGCCCAGTCATGTGAACTCCTCTTTCGGTGTCGCAACAGAATTTTGGAAGCGAGGACTCTGAGCTGTGGTTGAACCCTCCTGATCAGAGAGCATTGGAGCATTTTCTCCTACGAGAATATGGTAGATTTGACTATTCAGCCTCAACTTCCTTCTTTCTAAACATACAAATCCTGATGCCTCAAGAACAAAACCAGAAAAGAAACCCACTCAGTCTTAGTTACATGGTCAAGTGCCAGTAGGACTGCAGAGAGGGGCCCACGTGCCTGTCCCTAAAAAGCCCCTTTGGCGTTCACAACAGGACCCATCCCCGCACACGGGCCTGCGCAGGCTCGTGCACCGTCTTCAGAACCTTTCCTACCTGTGTTTGCAGCAGATGATTAATGATTAGGCTTGCTTCCCACACATTTGGCTTTGATAATCTCCACTCAGAAACATTCAGATGCAAATAATTTAAAAACAAAGTGGCTTCGAGGGATCTTTCTGGGAGGATGGAAGTGCTCCGTATCTTGATGGAGAGAGTGGGTTACGGCGGTGTGTGCGTTTGTCGGTATTCATCAACCTGTACACATAAGATGGATTCATTTTGCCGTTATGTAAATGATACCAAAAATGAAAAATTTTAAGACATGAAAGTGGGTTGAGTTGGGAAAATATAAAAAGTGGATATGATGTCAATGACCCCAAAGGGATTTAGAAACATCAGAGCTGGCCACCAGAAACTAAGAAATGTGCATGTGTGGGCCGTCCCCACTGTACGGGAAATCTTTGCAAGGTGAGCAGATTCAGCTCAGCTGATAGAAACTACAGCCGATGATGTACACTCATCTGTGTTTGTGTGGGTGGGTATTTTTTTTTTTTTGTATCTTTATGTCCATTTTTGTTTGGCTCATTTCCCTATTCTGCTGGATTTTGACATCTATGTCCTTAATACAACTCTCCCACACCACCTAATGTCTCAGGCCAGTCAAAAGTGAATGCCCCGTAAATGTCCACTCACCCGTTTCAGAGAGGACGTCTCCTCTCTGAAACACTATCGAAATTAGCCAGCGCCTTTGGCCTTAAATGCATACATAAAAATGGAAAGTGAAAGGAGAAACATCCAGACTTGTACTAGTTTCGAGAAAATTCCCAGCTATCTCTGCTTCTAAAAAATCCATCTCAGAACTTTTACTTTGGAAAAAACTATCTTGGCCCAACGGGAAAAAAATAGAACAGGTACTCCCCATGCAGGGGTGTTCATTTTAAAGTAAGAAAACAGAGTTCGTGCGTATGTGCTCGCAGGGGCAAATGCAGGCGAAGGCCCCCTTCCTGTCTCTCTCTCTCTTTCCTTCTCCATGAGGCAAATCAGAAGGGCAGGCACGGAAATTCCCGCAAGTCGTTCTATGTCGGTTTGCACGTTTCTAGATGGAGTTTCGTGTTGTTTCTGACAAGTCAGTCTTTTTGTCATCATCTCATCTTGAAACTAGAGAGGAAGGGAATGGAAGGGCAAATTGCTAATATCAGAGGCTTCTGGAAATTCCCCTTTTATGGTACATGAGTCTTTCAGAATAGTTCTCTTTCGGTTGTGTTTTTGTGATGTTTGGTGACACTCAGCACACCCGGCCCCACCTCTGGTCGGGCTGCAGTTCACTTTGCACCCTCCCAGCTCTCTGCAGGGCACGGGCTGGAGGCGGCGGGTGGGAGGGTGGCGGATGGCACTGCTTTGGGGAGAACAGCCCGATATAAATCCTTTTCACAGTAGATAACCGGAGCATAAATCTATACTCACATGATTTTAAATAATTAACTTATCTAGCATCTTTTATAAACTGATAAATCTCACATGAATTAATGACTCACCACTGCCTAAATGGCGAGTAGACAAGCAGCCCTATGCATTTCTATTGGCATTTTAGGTGTTATTATATATGACCAGTTCCAGTAATAGCCTGGCTTCATTGAAGATTATTTTAAAGGAAAAGGCCTTTTTCCCCACGTGGTTTCAGGAGATGCCGTATTGAAGATGAATTGGGTTCTGGGGCGAGGAGAGGTTTGTGTCCACTGTGCTCACAGCTTGGGCGGTGGCCCCTGGGGACGGCTCACTGGCTGGCAGGCTACCTGGGTGTCTCTGCGGGCCCAGCGCAGACTGACGCTGGAGTGTAGGAGAGTAGTGTGTGACAGCCAGTCCCAAGGCTGGGCTACGAGGGACTATGCTAATGAGCAAAGTCCCTGCAGGGGTCAGGTCACTGGGCGGCCAGGTAAGGAGTCTCAGGTTATCTTTGCACTGGCAGAGGGAGTCAGGGGGCTGAATGCCTTCGCTGCAAACTCGCTCCTTGCAGTTACTTATTAATTGCACCTCAAGGCACCACTAGGTTAAACAAGAAAAATTCCTTCTCCATCACCTCTCCCTGTGGCTTCCTCACTCCCCCCACAGCTTGGGAAACCAGGAGGCACTTTCTAAGGAGAGCGTTGTCTCCCAGGCCCCTGGGGTGCACCCTCTTCCCCTCCCCACTCGAAGGAATCCCAAGGTTCTAGGCCAGGTGAGTTTCGACCTAGTCGGTGCTTTTCTTACAAAATGTCTTAACTTTTGAATTTCTTTTTCCTGCGACATTGAGCCCTGTATATGTTTGTTTTTGTTCTAATTTTGGCTTAAGGGGGAAAAAAAAGAAGAAAAAGAATGTTTGGGTACAGTGTAAAAGTGTTCTCATATCCAGATTGGAAACTCCCTAGTCACCCTGAAACCGGACAGGTGCTGAGCAGTGTTTGTTTCTCCGTCAATAAAACAGCATGGACCCCGCCCAGACGCACACTCCCGAGGTAGCAGCCGTGCTCGGGGGCCTGGCACGGTGTTTGGGAAAGCCTGAACGGCCCTGTCTTAGGAGGCAGGCCTGCTTCTCGCCTCTTCTTTTTTGATCTTCTGATAGAGACCGCATAGTGTTCTCTTCATGGTATTTTGATGGCATATGGCGTGTAAACACAGGTGTGACCTTTACACGGTGCACTGCGATACAATGATAATAAGTGAGAGAAGATAAAGCCAGCTGGAGTTTAAGGTTGAAGCTGAAAACAGCTAATGCTAATTGTCACTGAAAACAATGTCACGGAGCAAGGCATGGGTGCCCCTTCAGGGGACTCTTCAGTTGCCTCGTGCGTGGTTTTATGAGCAGCCCCAGATGAAGGGTTTCCATGAAAAGTAAGTCATCTCTTGAGATACAGAAATACTAGGTGACGCAGGCTCTGAGGACACCCTTCCGTACCGCCCTCCCGGGTACCGGCACATCCCTGATCCTTGTCTGGAGGGCAGGGGAGCATCAGGTAACTTCACTCAGAACAAGGAATCGTGTGTCTGGCCCTGGCTTCAGCACTGGCTGCAATTTCACCTCTCTGGGACTCACTGTCCTTGATTTAAAAATAAGGGACTTTGACAACATTCTCCATATTCCATCAGCTTCTTGCAGTCTTGTTTTTCAGACAGAGGCTCAGCGTGCAGGCCTAACCCCAAATGGGTACTTAATTCCTCAGGAAAAAAATATTTGTCAGACCCACAATTAACTTAATTGTTTATTTGTGTGAAGGCTTTCTTGTTTAGCGCCAGGACTTGCTGTCAAAATTTGAGGCAGGGTGGACCCAGATTCCTGCTCACATGAGTAGCTACTGTGGCTTCTACTCACTCTGTGTGAGCTCAGGGGAGAGAAAAAGGAGGAGAAAATGAGGGAAAAAAACAGACAGCAAAGGAAAAACAGATCTCCAAGGTTTACCTAAGATCTGCTTCTGGGAAAGCACTTCAACCTGGATCTCTGGTTGCCCAGGAAATTGGGGGATCAGGGCTTTGGGTGTGGAGCCCCCTTGGCAGTCATGAAGTCCACTGGGTTGCAATTTCTGAGCATAGCAAGAGACGGCCCCCCCAGGTCTGGACTTGGAAAGAGATTCCTGGGCTTCTGAAAGAAGCTTCTGTTGCTGTTTCTGGGAACGTCAAGTGGATGGGGAGGTGGCTGCCAGCTTGTGGCGTTCCTGCAGTGCACAGGTGAGGGTGAGATTGGCGGGGGAAGTACAGTGTTGGGCGTTTGGGTAGCCCCTAGCAATAATCTAAGGCAGTCGTTCTCAACGGGGCAATTTTGCCTCCCAGGGGACATTTGGCCAGGTCTGGAGACATTTTTGGGTGTCACAACTAGACAAGGGGTTCTACTGGCATTTAGTGGGTGGAGGCCAGGGATGCTGTTAAACATTCTGCAGCGAAGAGGGCGGCCCTCCCTCACCCAGCAAAGGATCATCTGACCCAACATGTCCATGGATCTAAGTCCTAAAGCTTAATAACACTTCGTAAGTTGAAAGCACTGGGCTGACGCAAATGGGAAAAGTTATGTGCAACTTTTTTTCCCAAGGGATTGACCGTCGCTGTCTTCCAGTCTGTTGCTGGACAGGATTTGTGTCAGCGCCTGCTTCCTTCGCGCCTTTGCCCCTCACTCTCTGATGCCCCCTCAGCCGTTTTGTTTTTGTTTTTTGTTTTCTGCACCTCCACAAAGCTCATCACATTAACTGCGGCATTTGGGGCTAAAATGGTTTCCGGCCTTAAGAAATGCGTGGGTGCCAAGAGTCCCAGGAATGCTAAGTGCCCCTCACCTTGGTCACACCCATGGTTCCTGCTGGCTGAGGAGGGGGTCTTGGGAGACGGAGAACAGGCCTCTGACCTGCAAAGGAAAATAGGCGGGGGACGGGGTGTGACAAGCATTCCGGGGAAAGAAAGGAGGAGAGGAGGGTTCAAGGTGACCCGGAGCTCGGGGCAAGACCTCTGGCCAAGCAGCCCTCCCCCTCTTGTCCCCCCACCTCCAGCATCTGCTCCCGGTTGCTCCATTTCTTCCTCCTTCCTGGGCCTCTTCTCACCTGCACCCTCCTCCCTCCCTCTCACCCACAGTCCTCCTCTTCCCGCTCCACGCCCACAGGGGGCAGCAGAGAGCAGCAGACGAGTCTAAAGGAAACAAACCCAGTTTCTTAACCGTGGGCTCCCCTGCGACCCCAGGCCCCTATAGCCTCCATCCCAGCAGGTGGACCCTCTGAGACCCTCCTCCTCCCCCGGGCTCATCCCCCGCCCCAGCCCTCCCCATCCAGGGCACAGCGTGTACCACACCAACCTGGCATCGAGCCTGTTCTGCCTCGTGACTTATCCGATGCCGTTGACTTGCTGTACGGTTTCTCACCTTTCCGAGTGAAGGTACATTGCCTCTTCAAGCTGACTGTCGCCCCTTGAGACCAGGAGCACCGCCGTGCCCCCGCCGTCTCCCGGCCAGTGCCTTTCCTTTCCCAGAGTCTATGTTCAGTTCAGTCCTGTCGACTGAGGAAGGAGGACTCCGTGCCAGCCTCGCCGGACACTTGGCACACACCGGCCTGTGTCACTCCCGCCCAGCCCTTGCGGTCGATGCTGTGTCCTTCTCTTATTTGCATGGATGAATAAGCTGAGGCTCAGAGACGTTAGATACCTTGGCCGAGGTAAAGCTATGATGTCGTAGACTTGGGAACCTAACTTGACATCCGAGACTCTACCCCACTCTAATTGCCGTCCCAGTCCCAGAAAGTCCCGAGGTTCCTTTAAAATGTGTAACGAGTCCATCTTCCTTGAGCATAACACAACCTTTATGGACCTGTTTAAATAGTTTTAATTTCCATTCCTTTATTCCTCCATTCTACAAACACTTACACAGCCTTTGCTGTGTTAGAACCTGGAAAGGCAGCGATGAATAAAATGCAGGCGCTGCCCTCGGGGAGGAGACAGAGGACGGGTAGCAGGGAGTTCAACAGCAGAGGAAGAAAAGGGCGCGCCGGGGAGGTGGGGCTTGGTCAAGAAAGGCTTCTCAGAGGAGGTGATGTTTGAGCTGGGTCTGAGAGCAAATGGCAGAGTGGCTTCCCAGCTCAAGGACACGCATGCTCAGCCAGAGGTGCAAGGTGTCAGGCTGACAGTAGTCACGTGAGTTTAAGGCATGAGGCAGGTGTGGGAAGAGGGGAGGCTGGAGCGTGGTCCAGCTCGCCGGGGATAACGGGAGCCACTGGGGCATTTGAAGGAGAGGGGGACCCAATCGCTTTTGTGGTTTGAGGGGACCCCCTGGGAGCAGTGCAGAGGGGGTTGGACACGGCAAGAGGAGGGAAGGTGACTTCGGAGCTTCTTGCCACATTGTCTGGATGAGCTATGCAGTGGGGCGGACAGGGGAGACATCTGTAAGAGATGTCCAGGATGGTAGCAGTGGTGCGTCAGTGGGAAGAGAAGAGTGTTCAGCCAGGCTGTAAGCTGTAGGCTGTCAAGGGGGCTAGGTACACTCTTAGAGGCAGATTTTGGGAAAGCTCAGTAAGTTCCTTCTGGGGTACGTTGGGTTTGCCGTGCCTGATGTGTACGCAGGTCTAATTGGTAGCAAACGAGGGTTTGAGACTCATAAGAGATTTGAGAGGCATCAGCCTCAAGGCCCCATAACAAGGTGATAGCTGAAGGCAAGGGAGGGCATGAGGTCTCTACCTCGAATGGGGTAGCAGTTTCCATAAATCTAAATGGAGAACAGTATTGCCTGCATCTTTGTCCCTAAACTACCTACTCCAGGTTGACAGAAGTAGCCCAGAGTGGGACGATTTAGGTGTGTGATGGAATAGATGGTTTTAATCCTTTCCATAATGTTAAGAGTCCGTGGATATCCCCAGCATCCTCTCCTTTCCAGGGTGATGCCTCATTTTTAAATATTATTGTCTTGTGGCAGCCTCCCTCCCCAATTTCAGCTGTCTGTACTCCTCTGGAGCCAGCACTGGCTTTCTGGAGTAGCCAGCTCTGCACAGAGCATTCTTCATAGAGCATTCCAGGTGGAACCCGCATGGCTCAGGACAAGATCTGAGGCTCTTGCTGTTGGGATGGAAAGCAACCCTGATTAGGCCCAGAATGTGGCTGCCCTTTCTGCACTGATGTCTTCAAGAAATCACTTCCGTTGATTCCAGAACTCTTCCCCAGGCTCATGGCAGATAGCTGACAGGTATTGAGTCTAGCTTGAATGCTTTTCTTTAAGAACTTACCTTGACTAATGATGTTAGGAAATAAGACCCTAAAATTTAAAATTACAAACTCTGCACAAAGAGCTTTACTGGCTTCAAATGTTTTACACGACTCCTTTCATATATGCATTCCCCGTAACGTCCTTTCAAATAAAGAGAGTCCCTAGGAAAGGGAAATTGAGATCTCTGACGGTTCCGTGAAAAAATAAGAAAGGGACAAGAGAGTCAACATTACTGAGTGCCACTCCCTGTGCCGGCCCTTCCCCAGAGTCATTTCATCCTCTTTGCGATTCTACAGCTAGAGTCTTTTATTTCCCCTGTGATATGGATTAAGCAATGGAGGCTCAGAGAGGTTGAACAACGCCTCTCACATGAGTTAGGGTTAAGCATTGCAGGGAAGGAGAGAACAGGTAGCTCCTCCCGGGCACTGACACAGCTGGTCATGTTCCTTCCCGGCACGACTAGCCAGAGTTAGACGTGAGCGTTCCGGGAAGGTGGAGGTGCAGAGTCAACGGCTGAGTCAGACAGTTCCTCAGGTGAGACAGAGTGGGCCGGGGGTGGATATCTGTGCAAGCGAATTGGACGCCATCGGAAATCAGAGTGAAAGTTGTATTAGTATACCAGCCTCTGGCGATCTCTGCTGAAGGAACAGTTACCAAATAGGTAGAAAATATTAGAACTGAAGAAATGGGGAAGTGTTATCACCTGACCAATTCACCATGCTATTATAACGGCTATCGTACAATTTCACCAAACCCGCGTGATTCCATCCTCCAGAAAGAAAGGAACCTCTAGTAAGTGCTGAGGACAGACGCGTGACGTATTCCTGTTTTGCCTCTTGGAGATACTTGGCGCTTTATCTTTCAGTAGTGAGAACGTTTGGGAGTTGCAGTCTTAGGTATGTTGGTTGGCTAGTTTGTGCATAAATATTAGAAAATTAAAGAATACGTTTGGTCGATGTTATGTCTTTTTGCCCTCACTTGACTTAGGAATGGTCCTGGAAAATCTCAGGCACTTTTAGACTGACTTTGGGGAAAGTTTTATGAATTAATGAAAATATCTTTCATTTTAGAATTTTCTTCAAAGAGGTATGTTTTTAAAATTTTCAAGTACCTAGAATTGGGCAAACAAGGTGTTACCAAACAGAGGCTCTGCTGAGCGAATAATGACCACATCAAAACACCAGCCTGGCTGAGGCGAGCTCCGCTTTCTGCTCCCAGAGCAGTTACACTGGTGTGGTGTCAAATGCGTGTTTCTAAAGAACTCGAACGTTGTTTTCTCTTAGTTAGATAAACAAACTCCTTGATGTCTATTTATAACTCGTTGTTAGTGAGTCTCTTGTAAGCTGTACAGAGCAGCAAGAACATGAAGGAGATATTCTGCAGGTCGGCTGTCGAGTAAAGACCTTCTGTGTTGATCAGGGTTTCCGCGTCCGCTACCCAAGCCCCTACTTGAAGTTCTGAATTAGTGTTTCTCTGATTGTCATCCAAAACTGTCCCGCCAACCACTGCAGATTATATATGTCGGGAGCAACAACTAAGTTTGCTTCTTCCTGTGAAGGAGCCTGGCCTTGAGAATTAGCCAACGAGCCCATTTAACTCTCTGTTTTCTAGCTCGTGTATCCAAGAGCTCAATGGAAAACCTTCGTATAACAGAAAGCCAGTGTTTGGGGGGCGTTTGGTTTCAACTTGCTTGTGTTTGAACATTTACATTTATAATAGTGCTAATCTCTAAGGGACTCAAATCACATTAAGAGCTTTATTTTAGGCTGCCAAGGAAATTAGCATGTATCCACATGACCGGGAACTATGAGAAATTGTGTTGGGCCTGCAGAAATGTAATAAGCTCCGATTTTCATTTCAATTATCTTTTCCATCAGATTTTGTTTGGAAGCCCACGAAGTCAGGCCAGGCCATGAGCATTCCCCATGCACACATTTGTCCCTCCCCTCCAGCCTGTGCTGTGCCTTTGCTGTCTACCCTCCCGCCCCCAGCCCCTCACCTGCTATCGCCTGAACTGGCCCTTCTCTGAACCCTCAGGGTCCCTCCTTCTGCCAGTGGGACACTCCTTCTCCTGTCTCTCCCTCCTGACTTCACACGCATTTGTCTCTGGGCAGAGGGAGAGGTTGTATTTCTCTCGAGTCCACCCCAGAGTTTAGTTACGCCTGTCATGTAACAGGCCCAGTAAATTCTGCTGGGATGGATGTTAGTCAGTCGTGGGCAGATTGGGGGAGGGGTGCGGGGTGGGTGACTGAGCCATATGCAAAAGTAGCTTAGAGTCATGACAGTCACTGTCAGCAAGGGGAAGGGAATTTTGGGGGGAAATCTGTACAGCTTGATTTGACCAATCTATATGGCTAATTTATAGAAAAGAGCACAAAAAGGGGAAAAATCCCTTTTGGCAATTAGAGAGGTGAAAGAGAAGCAGGGAATGCCCCCGACTGCATTATAGAAGAGGAAACCAAGATGACTTCAGAAGTAGTTTTTTGAGGGTACGCTGAGAGCTCAGTGGAGTCAGGGTGAAACGAGGCCCTTTTGCCTTCTCGGGGGAAGGCATGGCTTAGTGATCCTTGAGGCGTGTTGCCTGCCAAACTCGAAAAATAGAACCCGAGTCGCCCAGTGGAGGTTGGAGATCCAGCATCCCTTCCCACCCCCGACCCGGATAACTCTTTCTTAAGCATCAAATTTTATGTTGCAGTCCAACATTTCTAGACAATTTTCTGCCAGAAGAGTCTCCAAAATGTGTTCGTTAAGCTTCAGCTTTTTTATTCTCCTTGTAGGGATAAAGAAGTAGATTTATTATTAAATAAATTTGATATTAAATAGTAATACTGCTTTATCCCTACGTGGAGACTGCTGGAATATCAGACGAAAACAGCTCGTGAGAAGGCCACATAGAAAAAGAGTCTAGATCTAGAGTCTGTGGCTGGCTGTGGGGCACAGGGAAGATGGGTTCGAGGACAGGGAGAGTAACGCAAAGGAGGACCGACCGGTGGGAGCAAAGGCAGTGCTGAGGGGAAGTCGGGATGGCAAGCTCAGACGGAGATGGGAAGAAGAAACAAGAGTAGATACACATACACAGCAGTAAAAGGAGAAAAATCATTACAACGCCTGATGGGCAGAAAAGTGATTTTTCTGTTTTCTTTGAGCTCTTCTGGGCCCATAACTATTGGTAGACGGTGAGAGCAGAGTGTTTTCTCTGGAGTCCACGCTTGAAGTGGGTGTTGCCGAAGGGAGAGGAGAGAGACCTTAGTGATCTTTCTACCAGATTTCTTCCATTTTTCAGGTTGACCCAAGCAAAATGGGGAAAAATTGCATCTGGACAAAGGAAACTTCTCTCCCCAAATCTGAAAGCTTTGGTCAAGAGAACCCTTTCTGCAGAGAGCCGTGTAGTTAATCATTGTGCTTGATTCCAAACAAAAACAAGAGAAAGGGTTAGAAATCAGTATTAGTGACATCTCCCCTCTTCCTC
Source organism: Indri indri (assembly GCA_004363605.1). Taxonomy (NCBI): domain Eukaryota; kingdom Metazoa; phylum Chordata; class Mammalia; order Primates; family Indriidae; genus Indri; species Indri indri. The sequence goes on from RJWJ010018612.1 coordinate 19,652, forward strand.
ACTGCCACCCTGCGCCAGGTCACTATCGTAACAGTGTTATTTTTCATGCCTGAAAGGAAAATTGGAAATTTCATTAAGAAAAGGCTTTTTAAGGAAGGTTGAGTTATGGCATTATTATTTGGATTTGGAGTCTCACTGCAAATATTTGAATGATCACAATTTCTTTTAACATGGGTTGAGGGTGGAAGAATTCTCTCTTGCTGGGCTAGAGGAGAAACAGGGGCAGAAACAAGTCAAGATCCTCTAATGTCAGTCAACTGTTATAAATGTTATGAATAAGCAAGTCACCGCCGTATTCAAGCTCACGACATCTTGGCTCTGGGCAAACCCATCTAGCTGGGAGTCACAGCTATATTTAGGGAGGCTGCGGGATTGAGTGGAAAGGGAAGATATTTTATGTCAGAATTCTAGGTTTGAGTCCTGGTTTCATCATTGATTAACTATACATCCTTGGGAAAGTTACATACTCTTCGTGATCTGTAAAATAGGAGTGACCCCAGTAATAACTTCCCTGTGGGTTGTAGCGAGGGGCACACCAGTTCATAGATACGGAAGCAGTTTATCAACCTACCATGTGCCATGGGAATATTTGTTTTCATTTACAATAGGTACCTCTGTAATAACGGGAAAGAGAAGGTTGTCATTTCATCCTCAATGTATGTTCCCTCTTTTTATTTAACAACTGTTTTTCCATCCTGCTGTGTTCCAGGCGGCAGGCTGGAGGCCAGGAAGATCCGTTCCCACCTCACAGTATTGATTGCATCATTGTGAGGTTCATTCCTGATCTGCACCGAATAATCATTTTTGGCCTTTGAAAAATATGGATAAAAGTCCAAGAGCCAGAAAGATTAAGGATTAGGCTAATTTTTAAAATAATATATCTTTTCTTATATTCTCTTCTCATTTATATGGTGCTGGTAATTTTTTAAATTAGATTTTCCTCTGGGCATTTCATACTAAAAATGATATAGTTCTCTGTCCCTAGTAATTGCATTTCTTTTGATTTTCTTTTATTATGACTTGCATATCACTGACACTTTTTTCCTGGAATGTTAAAAGTGTACATCATCCAGCTAAAAGGAAAAAATACTGACTTAATAAAACTGGAAAAGAGAGAGAGAGAAAGTGGATATTCCTCTCTCTTGGTTCCAAACAAGGCAAAGTCTCCGTTCCTCATACATGCCAAGGTTGATGTCATGGAGCCGAACCAGTTTTGAGTTATCTGAAGTGGCGGGGGGGAGGGGAAAGGCAGTTCAACAATCTTCTGAAGCTTGAAAAACAAATTTTTCACAGTCTGATAACCCAAAAATGACTGATGGATTTTCTCTGCAATTTCCGAGGGGGGGAGGAGTGGGCATGGAGAAGGAAATGTTCTCAGAAAGGACTTAACGATGGAACTTTCAGTTCAAGGGCGCTCTGGGAGACACAAGAAAGATCGCCTGGAGGGGCCAAAAGGGAATAAAACGGTAGTCTTGAGTATCGTGCGGTTCCACTACCCGGGATGAAAACCATAAAACTCCTTTGGTTGATGTAGTAACTTATCATCGAAAGTTACCACTAACAAATATTATTTATGACTAATAAGGAGGGAAGGGCATCCCTTAATTTTTCATAAAATCATCTCAGTGCTATTGAAATGTGGCTTTCATTCCATTTGAACTGTCAGAATATCTATTGTGTGGATTCTTAAGCAGAAAGAGATAGTTGGGACTTTAGAAACCCGGCCTGGGTTTCTAATTTCTGGTGCCTTGAAGGCTTTGGCACGAGTTTCTTTCGATGTCTAGACGCCCCAGCACATCCCTAGCTTCTAGATCACAGAGTGCCATGTGGTTTGCTCTAGTAAAACCACCTGTCAGGGTCGGGCCTCTGCTTGCACCAGTGATAGATGTGACGGCAACACCATGATTTTAATGAGAGCCGAAAAGCCCATAATAGCCTATTTCTCCCAGTGGCCCCGTTGCACGACCCTCGTCATCCTCCCTGCTTTTGATGCACAAACATAAAATGGACTCCCAGAATCTAAAAATCACGTTACCTTAGAACTGCCAAGGGCCTGAAGGGGACCTTGGGGCACTCTCTTCCTGTTATAAAAGGGACTCTAAAAACCAGGGGAGGTAAAGCCCTAGACAGCAAGCAGAGGACCCGAGAAAGGAGTTGTGGACACTCAGACCCCACAGGTGCCACTGTGTGGATTGTGAGAAAACCGAGGACCTCAGAACGGAGCAACTTACAGTTATGAATCTGAGATAACACGATGCGCTGCAGAGCCAGGGTACAGCTCTGCTGGGACTCTTGCCCTTGAACGGATATGTTCTGTTGCCAAACAGTAAAGCCTTGGAATTCTTGTTCTCTCATTAAATGGTATTATAGATATGGTGTGGCAGTGAAATTATAATTTTTTAATATTTAAAGTTACCCTTAATAAAATTACCTTTTCCAAGTGATGTACTGAGTTAGTAAAACATACTTGCTTGAATCTATAAATCCATCAACCATGAATTTATGCCCGGGGATCAAAAATCTCTTAAAACTCTCCAGGTGTGTGTGGGGAATAACCCTAATATTTTTTCGCAGTTTTTCAAGGGTGCTTCAGTAGGTTAGGATTACCTCAAAAGACATCTAAATGATATTCCAGGTTCAAAAGGAAATGAAAAGCACATAAAATTGGAAGTCTTAAGAATTCCAAGAATTTGGCAGAGGTGAAAACACACAAAGAAAAGATGAAATGTAGACGTTTTTATTCTGCTCATTTATCCAACACAAATCCCTCTCCCGTTGTCCCATAACCACAGTGCCAACATTTAGTTCCCAGGGGTTAAAGGAGGCTTGTAGAGCAAGCCCCTGGCTGACTGCAGGCCGGATCGCAGGCCTGGCGAGCTGTCGGACTGCCATGGTCAGACGGTAACTGCGAGGCCTTGCAGAGCTCCGCACCGTTTCCCTGGGGGCTCAGGTACAGCCCACACTCTCCCAACAGCGCCCACGGCCAGGGGCCTTCAACCCAGGAGGAGGGCTGGAAGGTCCCACACAGCCATGGCCAAGTCCGTCCTTCGGCTGCAGAGATCCCGCTTGTTCCACTTAGGCAATGTTTATTTCTTTACATATCTGAGAGGGTGGGGAATTACTGTCTTACAGAAAACTTAGAGCCTGGATTTTCTAACCTAGAGCACAGCAAGCAAACAGAGAATGGGGGTGAGGGGGGATCAGAACTAAGGAATGAACTTCCACTGATAAGATGCAAGACAAGGAGGGAACAGGAAAGCAAAGCAAAAGACAAAGGCAAAGGAGAGAAAAAGAAAGGGATGCCTGTAATCCTAGCACTTGGGGAGGCCAAGGTGGGAGGATCATCCACTGGAGGCCAGGAGTTCGAGACCAGCCTGGGCAACATAGTGAGACCCTGTCTCTACAAAAAAAAAGAAAGAAAGAAAAGAGAAGAAAAATTAGCCAGGTGTGCTGATGTGCACCTGTAGCTACTTGGGAGGCTGGGGGCTGGGGCAGGAGGATCACTGGAGCCCAGGAGTTGGAGGCTGCAGTGAGCTACAGTGATGCCACTGTACTCTAACCTGGGCAACAGAGCAAGACTCTATCTCAAAAAAAAGTGGGGGGGGGGGAATTTGGGGGGAAAAGGGATTTGAGATGTAGGAGTGGCATCCTGTTTGAGTTCTGGTGGAGCAGTGGAAGCCAGGTTGGGAGGTCTTGGAGGACCTGGACCACGTCCAGCCTGTTTTGTTCCCCGCTAGTCCTCGCTGTTCGGTGACCCCACAAAGCAGGGTTGAAGGCGTTGTGTGTGCTGAGGATGGAGCTGTTGTAGGTGACAGACTCTGCAATTCTGCTTCTGTTTGCTCATCTTTAGCCGTGCACAGTGGCGACTGCACTGAACGCCTTCTCTCCCAGCGTGCAACTCCTGACTGCAGCAGTCACAGACTGCCCCGCAGACTTCCAGCCTTCCAGAGACAAACTGAACATTAAAGGATTAAATACTCAGTGAGCAGAGATAGGTTCTTGTAAAATGCTTGGTGGGCATGTTCCTAGGAATTTAAAGGTCTCTATCTTGGTTAAATTATGAAAAATCTTAAAAACGTAAGTCAGCAGAGAAAACAGTTACTTCCTGTGAGGAATCACAGGGGTACCGCGGAAGGAAGATCACGCGGTGAGCAGGGCAGTGTGGCAGGTGGCCCAGTGACGCCTCCCTCCTCCCCCGCGTCTCTGCTGAGGGCTCGTGCCCTGCCCGTGGCGTGGGAGCCCCTCTCGTTCACGCGCATCGCAGACACAACTGCTTGTGATCGAAAAACGGTGGCCGCCGTGGACGCTCTGGGGCCACAAAGTTTAATATTCTAAATAGGCCTCAAGTTGGATTTGTTTATGTGACTCAAGGGACTTTTATTCTCTTTCACATTCCAGAATTCCCTGTACGTGGGAAGGCTTTTCCTAGATAATAAGGGAAAAAAATTTCTCCGTCGGGATGCGAGTCCATATCACACAGCATTTTAAAGTATTCCTGAGGAGGCATGTGCAGCCCCAGCCGATGGGGCCAAACCACAGACAGGGGATTCCAGAGTGTGCAGTGCACTTTCCCGTGGGATTGAGCCCTGCAGAGCTGCCCGGGGGGACGGGGGTGGGTCCTGTGACTTGTGGTTTCTCCTTGGTCACAGGTCCTCTTTCTGCTCGTGCAGCCCTGTGCATTCCGGCTCGCCCCAGCCTGCACCCGCCAGCTCCCTTGAGGGCCCCCAGGTGTGGCCCAAATTCCATGCTGTTCCATGCCCTGAAATCCTCCATTTTCCTCCTTTACTCAAAGTCCTTAAGGCTCAGCTTCCGTCTCCCTCTCTGTCCCCTCCAGCCCAGCCCATCTTAAGAACCCTCGATGCATTTATTGTCACTCCTCAGGACTTCCTGTTTAACCTCTCGGATGCATTGCTTGTCTCCCCGGGGACTGGATCTTGTACGTCTTTTCCACCTCCAGAAAGCACATTTCTAGGTGTTGCACAGTCCTAGGTTCAGATCCCAGCTTTGCTACTCTGAGCTGTGTGACTCGGTGCAAGCTGTGTGACCTCTCTGATGGCAGTCTCGTCTGTCTAGTGTTGTTTATAAAAGCCACCTCGCGGGGCTTGGCACCACAGTTAGTTCTCTCTTCTCATCCCAGAGTCAGTGCCTGGCCAGACGTAGACACTAAGTAAATACTTTGATAAGTGGTTTGACTGCGACTAGATCCCTTGAGTCAGATGTGTTCCAGGGATAGATCAAAGCAAGAGGAACAGGCCACACTGGCGAAAGAAGACCCATGCAGCGCTAGGAAGAGCCATCCAAAGTTTGTACCAAATGTTATGAAAAGCATGTTGCCTGTGGAACCAAGACAGACCATGGGGTTCCCTCGGTGGAAATAGCAATCTGTTCGACCCACAGTCCCTCCTGGAGCCTTCACCGGCGTAAACTTGAGCTTCTTCTTGTGACCTTGGGGTGATCATCTCTGCGTTGTCCCATTGGAAGAGCATTTATGGAGTACCTGATTTGGGTAAGGAGGATGAAATCATCCCTGCCTTAAGGAGCTCATTGTCGTACAGAGCTGTGCTTGTCCGACTTCCCCCGCAGCGCTCAGCACAATGCCATGCACAAAGCAGATGTTCACTAAATGTTTGTGTCACTGAATTCGACTTGAGCCGACTCGCTCCAAGGTTTCGGCCATAGCGGGTGCCCCCAGACCATGCACCTAGGCATGGGCACTGGCCACTGAGCTGCCAGTCCCTCCTGGGACGTGCTGGCCCTGCCCTTTTGCCTGAGGATTAATCGGTGCATGAAGGCCCCGGGGTGCAATTCAAATCCCCTCTCAAATCCAGCCAGCACATACTTGAGTTCCTTCTGCAGGCAGGTCCCACAGGCTCGGTGCTGTGAGCTGCAAATGTGTCTGACCCACACTGAGCATTTGACGGGAAGCGACGGTTGCCTTGGAAGTCGAGCTCCCAGGGGCACGACTTTCCCCGTTTTAAGTGCCCACTGCCGACAACACAGACAGGCCTCGTACGGTGGGCACGTTTGGTTTTCTGACCTTGCTCATGCCCCCAGCAGGCTCGCTTCACTGCGACAGGGTGTCCTTGTGTCAGGTCAGCCAGCTGTCAACTGTCCCCCCGGAGGTTGTGCGATGGAAGAGTTTTCATTCCCTCTGCTCATCCGAAGCTCATCCATGATTGCCTTCAGCAGCTCTCGCTTTTTCTGTCGTTCTCCGTCTTTCTGTGTCTCTCTGTTTCCCAATCCCTCTCTCTCTCCATATACATGCCCGTATCATTTTGGTAATCGCGCACTTAGAGATCCCTCACGGTGAAGAGGCCGCACCAGCAGATCTCCCCCATGTGCTAACGAGCCTGCATCCCGAACCACAGCCCCGACCTTGCCCAGCGTCTGCAGTTCTCAGTACTAAGAGCTGTTGCCATTGACAGGGACTTTGCATTTTCCTCGTGATAGAGGTCTGCTGCCTTCCCTGGGCACAGGAAGACTGTCTGATGAGGGAGGAAGAAGACTGTCGAAGAACCAGGCATTGTGCCTTGCAATGCATCTGGTTTTATTCGTGTTGAGTCTTTCCAGGTGAACTGAACTCAATCATAAACTGCAAAATGAAAGCAGATTCTTCTTAGCGCGCCCACATGGAGCACACTGAGAGAGTCCGCCACGGACGTCAGCCCCTGAGCACAGAGGAGATAATTATTCTTCCCTTACTGATGGGGGGATGGATAGCATCGGTGAGAAGCTTCTCCTGTGGGCTGCCCGGAGAATATCGTGGTCATTTTGACCATCACGGAGTGACTCACTGGGCTGCAGAATGGGGGAGCTGGGAAGGGGGTGAGACTTAGTACATGTCGAGGTGTTTTCCAGGGGGTGTTAGCAGCAGGCTGTGAGGGCTCAGCAGTCTGTGACTTACCCTCCCCAAACAGAGAACAGGACCATCACCGTCTGGGGGCAGATCTGGTAAGTGGTTTGACTGCGACTAGATCCCTTGAGTCAGATGTGTTCCAGGGATAGATCAAAGCAAGAGGAACAGGCCACACTGGCGAAAGAAGACCCATGCAGCGCTAGGAAGAGCCATCCAAAGTTTGTACCAAATGTTATGAAAAGCATGTTGCCTGTGGAACCAAGACAGAGAACAGAGAACAGGACAGATGTCTGAGCTTGCGGTAGGTCATCCAGAGCCCTGGAACCAGTGCTGCGTGAAGCTTCCAGAAAAGGCATCCAGGCTAATTTCCTAACCAGTCCTGAAAAGCAAGTGTCAGACGAGGCATGGCTGGAAGCTGGCAATACCCAGCCCCCCGAGGATGCCACTGGCCAAACCCGGTCTACTTTGCTCTTTACTCCGACACATCCCCCGCCAGATCTGAGGCCACTTTCAGCAGGTTCCTATTAGGAAATGCAGGTTCTTTGTACTCTCCCCTCCTGCCAACCTCAGTCAACACTTACTGATTTAAGCAAGTGAGAACCAAACATTTGGCCCCCAACTCTGGCCCTCTATGTTTAATAAATGAAGGACTCCCTCTCCCCACCACCCCCCCAGCAGTGATGTCCTGATGACAGCGATTAGACCAAGCTGCAGAACTTAACAAGCGTCTGCTTTCAGTTCCCATTTTTGGCATATTTTCATGAATTAACTCTTGCAGCGGCAGTGATGCAGGTAGGCAGCCTTGGTTGTGCCCCACGATCCCAGGTCACATGGCGGGCACTGGACCACTGTGTCCTTGGCCCAAACAATGATCTACAGGCAGTGTAGTCACCTGCTGCCAAGCCCCGGGGAGTGTGCACTGATTCTGTTCATGCTCACATACACGGAGACAGGTGTGGGTAATGGCAAGGTTTGGGGAGGGAGCCACACCTGTGGCCACAGAGCCCAAGAAAGAACAGTTGGCGGATCTATTTCAGACGCTGGTCTGCCCATGGGATCCCAGGCCATGTCGGGCAGTGGAGAGTCCTGTTTCGCACTGAGGATAAGCAAAGCTTCCCACCTTCTCCTCACTCTGAGGAACACCGATGTCGCCAGATCTAATTAAAATTGGCGTGAGAGGCACAGGGCTCTGTGGAAATATGAGGGGTGGGGTCTGTGGGACAAATAAGCTGGCTTATGCTCATAAAAGCAAACAGATTAAAAGCACAGAAGCACGTGAGAGGCCAGAGCAGCTTGGCCACCGTACCGAGGCGGCTTCTTCCTGCTTCACGCGGGAGGTTCTGCGGCCAGGTGTGGGTTTGGGGGAGAAGAGAGGTGTAGAAGCGGTGTGTGGCAGAGATGGGCCATGCAGGGAAGAACCAGGAGATCCATCGTCGTCGGCAATAGTTACAGTAACACAGTTTCTGACGTGCGTCAGCATATCCCAAATCACGTCCTAAAGGGCGCGCGAGAAAGGGGGAAGAGTACAATGATTAACTCTGTAAGCCCGGGCGGTGGAGCGGAGAGAGAGTCCTCGGAGATGAGCGGCTGCAGAGTTTTCAGATGCGGAAAATCGAAGTCCTGAGAGGTAAGATGAGCTGCTCATCTCTTGAGGAGGAGCCCGGACTGGTGCTCAGCCATCCTGACTTCGCATACAGAACACAAACTGTGCCACTTCGTACATTTTTTTTTTGAGGATGACAATGGCACAAAGTTTCTAACCAAAGGAGCCCCATTCCCTGTGTATATATGAGCAAGGGTTGCAGAACAAACTAGTACTTCTGTCCAACTCCGTATGGCATAAAAATGGCCCCTCCTCGTGTAGTGTAAGAAATGTAATTAAGTTTTTTTAATTGAAATATAGTTCACATACTATAAATTCCATTTAAGATGAGGCGTTCATTGGTTTTTGCATATTCATAAGGTTGTGCAACTGCCACCGTTATCTAATTCCAGCACTTCTTCGTCACTCCAAAAAGAAGCCCTGGACCCATCAGCAGTGACTCCCTCCTCTCCCTGCTCCCCAGCCCCGGCAGCCACTACTCTGCTTTCTGTCTCTAAGGACTTGCCTATTTGGAACATTTCCTGTAGAGTTTATACAGTGCGTGACCTTTTGTACCTGGCTTCTTTCACTTAGCACCATGTTTTTGAGGGTCGTCCATGTTGTAGCATGTAGCATGTGCTTCATTCCTTCTTACAACTGAATGGTATTCCATAGTATGGATAGACCACATTCTGTTTATCTGTTCATCAGTCAGTGGACATTTGAGTCATTTCCACTCTGGGCTGTTATGAATAATGCCGATGTGAATAATTTGTGTCCAAGTTTTGGTGTAAACATACATTTTTAATTACTTTGGGTATATATATCTAGGAGGTGAATTGCTGGGTCACATGGCAACTCGGTTTACCTTTTTGAGGAACCTCAAACTGTTTTCCACAGTAGCTGACACTATTTTCCATTCCCACCACCACCATGTGAGAGTTCCAATTTCTGTACATCCTCGCCAACACTTGTTATTGTCCATCTTAAATTACAGCCATACTAGTGGGTAACAAGTGATATCTCACTGTGGCTTCAATTTGCATTTCCCCAATGACTAATGATGTTGAGCATCTTTTCATGCACTTTTGGCCATTAATGTGTTTTTTTGGTAAAATGTCTATGCAAATCTTTTACCAATTTTTTAATTAGGCTAGTTAGCTTTTCATTGTTGAGTTGTAATAATTAAGATTTTTTTGCTCGGCATACTTTCATGCCCAATACAATATCATAAGGTGATATTTCCCCTAAAACAGTAAAATAGAATAAGCCCAAAGCAAGAAAGGGCAGTCAAGGGCTCTTGCCAAAAGAAGGTAGTGGAATGAGGAAGGTAAGGAAGAAAAATGAAGAAACTTTGTTTTAAAGCCAAAACACTGGAAGGCAGGTAACTGAGACCTCTGTGTGTGTGAGCTCCTGAGGACGGCACCTTCTTTGGGCCTCCACAGGTGTGCTATAAAATGAGGACAACGGCATCAGTCTCTTCTCTCCTGGCCAGGGCGCGGCAGGAAAAACATGCCTGTGTGTACAGAGTGCTTTGAATTCAGTATGAGAACACTCTTGTGGTCAACACAGAGGCTGCGAAGGGTTTAGAGTATTACCAAACAATTACTATAGGGCAGGGCCTGTGTCCCGTTTAGCTTTAAGACTCTTCGGCACTTTGCAAAAACTGTCTTTGGTTACTGAATGAATAAGCGAGCTGATGGTGAGATTTCAGGGTCTAGTATCGACAGGGCCTCTCGTCTTTCTTGTTATGGTTTATTACATGAACTTGATGAATCGAATAGTATAATCATTAACACATTTTTAACACATTTTGCTATAAATGCATTTCTTTGCCCATTTCAAAAGTATATCTGTATTTCGAAATACTGGACTGGTCACACTTCCTTGCAAGAGGGACCTGAGCCCACAGGTGGCTGGGTAGCCTCTCCCTGAAGTATTTGCATAGCTAGTGCAGCCGTGGGGAATTTATCTCTGTTCTTCCCTCCTGATAGCACCTCCTACCCCAACCCAGATGCTAATGAGACTAGGAATCCTCTGCACACCAGCCCTGGGGAATGGCGGGCTCTCAGCTCAGGTCTCCGCTAGCAGGTGGACATGGTCAAAGATCCTTTGACCTGGCCCTGTGGCTGCAGGTCCCCAGGAGAGTCAGACACCTTTGCAAATTATTTTCAAACTGTACCTTGCCCAAGAAAGGAAGCAGCTATTGGGGCTTCTCATTTTTCAGCCTCCCAAGCTCCTGAGGGCCTCTATCTAATTTGCATCCTCAGCTAAATTTGCATAACAAAATACACCAAAACTTCCCTGGATCTACACTGGTAGGCGGGCAAGTTTTGTTTTTGTTTTGTTTGGGTTTTTCATCTCCTGCCATTTTTCTATCAGGTTTCTAGTTACATCCAAATGACGCTCAGATTAGGTTTCATTGTCTGTCGTTGGCCTGCGATTCAACTAGCCCCTCCCCCTGGGCCCGAAGTTCCTCCAGGATCAACCCCCATTCACTGAACGGGGCTTTGGGGGGCAGGAAGGACAGTCCTTGTGCTTCTCACGCTTGTGTGTGTCTCTTCACAGTCTCTGGGCCAGGCAGCTGTGTGTCCTTCAGTTATATGCTCAAGGGTTATTTTTTTCCTTTCCCTTTTCCCCCAAACCCGGAATTAATATTTTGGGAGTAAAGGGAGGGTGAGGAAGGAGGAGTCACAGGGACAGAAGCATGCAACTGCCAGCGCCACTCTGTTCCACAGACGGAACCCTCTAGACTCATTCAGCACAATGTGGCTGCAGAGGAAATCCTGCCGAGCCAATGATAAGGGGGGAAATGGAGTCACTTCCTCACCAGCTGCTTTATTCAGGTAGAAAAAAGGCCTCACTTCCTTGCGTGTGCTCTGCCGGCCACCACTCCCAGCAGCCAGGGCCACTGCTTCCCTTCTGCTCTGGGCCAAGCCTGGTGTCATGAGAATCGCCACTTCCTTAGCTTCACGGAGAGCTCTCATCTCTGCCAGCGTGTGTCTGTCTCACTCCCTTCCTCCTTCACCCCCTCCTCTCCTCCTCTCTCACCGGGCAGTTGCGCGCCAGCAGAATCTATGGGGCTGCAGGTGTCGTAGGTAGCCTCACGTCCCCTTGGTAGAATCCAGGGCGAGGACCCATCCGGTGGTCTTTATGTTTGCATACGTATCCAGAAACAGCCTTTGACCTTTGGTCATCTCCCCTGTCCTGTACGACCATCACCAATTCTGCCAAATGCCCCGATTATTGCTCTTCTGCCTCTAGGCAGCATTTGTCAAGATGTGTCTTCATAACACACAAACACAGCAGGAGTCTGCCTGGCAGAGGGCTGAGTGGTCAAGTGAGTTTGGAGCACACTGCTCAGCTCATGCCTCCCTTGGAGAACCACAGTGTCTATGCGTGGGACGATACTCAAAATATTTAGTAAGCAGTAAGGCATGGACCCTGACCAGTCAGATCCAGGC
>RJWJ010018613.1:0-31356 GCA_004363605.1 Indri indri
CACAACACCTGGCTAATTTTAAAAATTTTTTATAGAGATGAGGGGGTCTCACTATGTTACCCAGGCTGGTCTCAAACTCCTGGCCTCAAGAGATCCTCCCACCTTGCCCTCCCAAAGTGCTGGGATGACAGGTGGGAACCACCACTCTTGGATGCCATGAACATTCTCATAGGTAAATCTTTGCACATACACACAATGATTTTTGCAGGATAAATTCCTAGAAAGGAGTTGCTGGATTATATATTCCAGGCAGTGTTTTAAAAACAGCTTATTTTTTGGTTGTGGGGGGGTGACTAGTTTCCCCAGTGCTAATAATAGAATATAGTGTATCAACTCAATACGCTATTCTTTTGAAATTATTTGAGATACTTAATTTTTTTCAGTTTTGTCGATATGGTATTATGTAAGAAAATATTTTTAATAACTGGATAATGCAAAAATTTCAGAAGTATTCATAATGGGAGAGAAGGTATGCAAGGGGAGGCTGGGGACCGAGGTTCTGCCTGCCTTCCACTGCGATTATGCTTCAGTTGACTCTGGTCAACTTGACAGGGACAAGTGTGGAGTGTTTGTCTCTGGCAGACTTTGAGGTGGGGACACTGTGATTTTAATAGCCCCTTGTTAGCTCTGGGAGTATTGTTAGCTAAACATTGTTCTTTATTTGCTCCCACCGTAATGTATGAAGCATAATCTATTGAGACAAAAACAAAGCAAGGTCGAAATGAATCATGTACACTTTTCCCAAGCCTTCTAGATGTTAATCCTGTGCTTATGCTAGAAAGAAAATTTACCTGGGTTCCTTTGCTATCTAGTTTTTTTTTTTATAACTGTTTTGACAAAAGGTCTGAGAAAATGCACATGTAGGAGAGCTTTGGAGGTGTGAGAGACCCTGGACTGTCAGGGAGTAGAGCATTTGTGCCACAGGGCAGCCAAGGCCTTGAGTGTTTCTCTTGGTTTTGCTCTGGACTCCACGAGCAGGGCAGGACCTTCCACTCACAGGGCAGAACCTTCCCTCACTCAGGCATCCCAGTCCACAAAGTTGACCTGGGGACGTGGCTCTTCCCTTCAGTTTGGGGTTATGACAAATCCCTCTCCCTCACCTTGGCCTTTCCCAAACCAGAACAGAGCTCAGATTTGCCTCAGTCATAGAGTGTCTAAGTGAGGACCTCGAGTCATTCTAGTTATTATTTCCAATGGTGTGGGAATCATTAGCATGTGACTCATTCAGGAAAATGCAGATTCATGGAGGCAGTGTTTGGAGATGGTGCCTGGGAATCTGCATTTTAAACGACTCCCCAGAAAAAAGTTCAATGAATATGGGTGCTGGGACAGAACATTACAGAAAGACTAGTCAGATGGAGGAACTGGAAACCAGAAAGGTGAAATGATTTGCCCAAGGCCACAGTGCTAGGGAGGATTTCCTACGGCTCTAAAAATGAAGGGGTTGTGGTCTCGGGGAACTGCTCCTTCTTGAACTAGCCATTCCATCAGAATGAGAGCTGCCTTATCTCATCCGACCTCTCCCCTCTGGCCTTGGAGTGAGCACCTAACTCAGGCTGGGTGAGTCACAGTACCTCACTGCCCTGAGTGTACTGGTTGGCCCAAGAGGGCGGCATTTCACCCAAAGTGGACCGGCCAGAGCCCACCCTTTATTGGAGTTGTGGGTCAGAGCACACTCATCTCTGATAGCAAAACTGGGAAGATGTGAGCCTGGAAGCTCTCAGCAGCTGTTGTTCCAGCTGTGCAGAAAAAGCAGTCTGGGGAAATGAAGCCAAAATGCAGAGGGAAATAGAGGTAAAGAGCAGAGTTTTATGGTATATGGGGCCGGGTCCCATTGTTTCTGAGACCAGCTTCACAAATGCCATGTGGTTATACAAACCAATACTCCCACCGACCCTTTTCTTGGGCTCTTTCAATTGCAACCAAAATAATTCTTATTTGGCAGACACTCTGGTAGTCATAGAGGCAGTTCCCACAATGTCCAAGTTAGTTTTCTCCTCTTCTTATGGGGTGTTGCACCTTTTTTTTCACTAGTCATGTGGTCTGAATGGGACCAGGACTCTTCTCCTTTGTTATCCTGTTAGGTCCAGAAGATGGATGTGTTCGCAAATCAGGCTAATCACATTTTGCCCTGGAATTTTTCAAACTGAGGTTATGAGAGGAGACACTTCTTTTCTAATTGGAAGAGTTTCCAGGACCCATGGCATCTGTCAGGCTTGTGCAGAAGCTCATCTGTAGGAAGGCAGAGGATGTGCAGACGAGAGATGGAGAGCAGGGAGCCCAACAGTGTTCGTGTCTCTGGTTCTAGGTGACCCTGCAGCCTGCACCATCGTTTTTGGCCAGACTAGTCTGAGGCGAGTTGCTGTCACTTTCAATCAAAAAAGTCCTCTCTGAATGAGGAATTCCTAAACCCTTTGGTTTAGACCTGAAGCCTGAGGAGATCTCACATTTGGGCTGCTGCTTATAAATCCATGCAGGGCAGTTTTGCCCTAAGTGAAACCCACAGACACCCCCCTCACCCCCATCACTGTTCCTCCCTCTCTACCTCTATTCCCTATGTTAGGTGACTAGGTCAGAGTTCAGGAAAACCACCTTAGGGTTTCAAACAGAGGGAATTTAATACAGGGAATTGGTTTCAGATAATGGAACAGCAGAGAAGTCAAACAGGATAATGAGGTAACTCGGAGTTTAGCAATAGCAGACGGTCATCACCAGGGCATGGAGGGTCTGTGGGACTAGAACCTAGAGACTGGGGCCGCCTCATGAGTGCTGAGACCACAGAGGGAAGGGCTGTCCTGTAGGATCTAGGCCACGGGAGAGACCCAGTTCTTGCTGAAGGTGCCACCTAAAGCGGAGCAAAAGAGGGAAAAATACCCTGGTTCTCTCCTCCTCCATCCCTCCAGTCTTCTGCCAGTGCCTCCCTTTGTTTGACTCATCCAGCCACAGGTCAAGGGAGGCTGGGAAACGTGGGCAGAGCACAGGGCAGGAAATTGTTCTCAGAGCACATGGGCAGTTACCTCTGATATGGCAGAGCAGATCAAGGATTAGGGAGCCTCAAAATCTGGAAGCTCCTCAGATCTCATGGGGCAGGGCAGGGGACACTCTCTGAGAGCCTGCCGGTAAGTACTTCACAAATGAGCATTTATGGGCCTGCTTAGGACATTGATGGAAATCGATTCCCAAGTCCGCCTTCCCCACTGGAGCCAGTTATGGCTTGGATAGCACGCAGAAGCTCCTGCAGTTCCACTGCTCAGGCTCAGAGACGAGTCTGCTTCTCTTCTTCTGCTTGCTCCATGGAACCCAAACCAGTCTCTGGATTCTGAACCACTTCCTTTCCCACGGATGCTACCAGAGCTGTGCACCCTGGGACCTGCTCGCCTCTCCATTCTCGCCGTCTCCTTCCTGTCCACCTTCTGCTCTGACAACACCGAGCTCTCAACGGGAGCTTCCTCGGCTCGTCATCCCACTGGATGAAATGCAAATGCCTTAGCTTGGCATGCAAGGCCTTTCATAAACCTATCTGGCCTTTATTAAAAATATTTAAATAAGGGTCTTTAGCTATGAGTAAGAGAAACAGACTCTGACTAAATGAAACAAAAGGGCGATTTTTTTTGATGGGGGGCGGGGAAGTAAAACAGGGTTTTTTGGGAAGAAAACTTAATTTTCCAGGAAAACCAAACTCAGGAGAGGGGCAGGCACAAGGTAGACCATTTTGCAAGGGCTCTGTTGCTAGGATGAAGGCACTCCAACTGTGTTCAGTCTTTTTGTCACTCGCTTAAGAGTCAAGTACCAGGAAGGGAGCATCTGATTGGCCTGGAGGGGTCATGTGCCTGCCCCTGAGCCAATCGCTGTAGCTAGTGCTATTGGGCCAGCCCGGTCATAGCTCCGTTTATGTTTCTTTTCTTGGAGTAGGGGTAGGGTGGGAAAGGGAAGACTTCCCCAAAAGAATTAAGATACTTTCACCAAAAAAAAAGAGAACATGAATACTGAGAGGATCCAAAATAACACGGGTCCGTTACACTGGCTTCCCCGCCCATTGCCCTGTGATCTCATCAAGGGGTGCTTTTGAAAGGAATCAATCATCTCTAAAGAAGGGACGCCTTATAGGAACAATTTCCTGGTGAATTAATTATTGTACATTTTAAACTCTTTCCCTAAGGCTATTTATATTTTCAGTAAATCTGAAACACTTTTATTAATTAAAATAGCTCCCTCATTTTTCCTTCTGCTCAGAACAGAGCAGAATTCTGAATCCGTAGGCCTGCAGGGTATGATGCCAGCTACATGATTCATAGCTGTGCTGTGTTTTTAGATCTGCTCTTCCTTAGAACTTATTGATATTTTATTAAGATTCAAAAATTTGCATATTATTTAAGAATTCATAAGCTCTTAAAACTTTGATCATCTTAAAATGAGTTTTATGAGCATCTGCTAAAATTGTTTTTTCATGCATTCGTTTGTTAATTAGTTAATTAATCAGGCAAACATTTATTGAGCAATTGCTATGTGCCAGCCATGCATTAGCCACTAGGTATAAAAAGCAAGCACAAAGACAGTCCCAGCTCTCAAATAACTCACAGTTTAGTGGGCAGTCAGGTACTCATGAATAATTATGGTATTAGTTTCTTATCATTGTCATCTTTAATCTACTTTGGAAAGTTACACCCTGACTGAAAGGGAAAAATAAAATACCAACAGAAGTACATCATTGCACAAAAGATAAGAGGTTACAGAATATTCAATTTATAAAGACTTATTAACTTTAACTAGGTTTTCCTCCAACCTTGCACCTTTCTTATGGATGTGGAAAATCAGCTAATCCTTAAACTTCCTACAAGTATATTGATTTAATTATAAGCAAAACAGTGAGGTATTGGCAGAAAAGTGCCTTCTTCAGGCTTCTGTTGAAAGTCCTGCTGAGACCTTTGGCAGGGGAGCATGCTGTTTCTTCTTAGAGCGGGAACTTAGTTGAAGGCATCAATTTTTGCTTGTCAGAATGATTTAAAAACTCTCCAGGTGTCAGAGCTCAACTTCTACTGTGACAGGCACAGCAAGAACACAGCTGACTCAACTGGTGCTGACATGGACATAAAATGTAAGGCCAGGTACAGTTAGCAGAATAAAGTAGAGAACTGAAGCAATGTTTCCCATGATGGGGACCATACACGGTGTGAGGATGCTGAACTGTCTCAAAGAAAAATATGAAAATAGTGTTTCTTTTCATACGTTAATTAATTAATTAGAGACAGGGTCTTGCTCTGCTGCCCAGGCTAGAGTGTAGTGGTGTGGTTGAAGCTCACCGCAGCTTTGAATTCTTGGACTCAAGTGGTCCTCCTGCCTCAGGCTCCTGAGTAGCTGGAACTATAGGCACACGTCACCACGCCTGGCTAATTTTTAAAAAATTTTTTTTGTAGAGATGGGGCTCTCTCTATATTGCCCAGGCTGGTCTTGAACTCCTGGCCTCAAGTGATAATCTTGCCTGGCCTCCCAAAGGTCTGGGATTACAGGCACAAGCCACCATGCCCGGCCTCATAGTTGATTTAAAAAACAAACATACAACGAACAGTAACAACAAAAATCTAGACATTTATTGAGTGACTAATATTTAATAAAAATGACACACCATCACGAGTCATTTTATGAAATCCATTTCACGAAATGTAAAAGTGTGGTGATCCACAGTTTAGGCCTGGTACGGTGTGGCAGCTTCACCTCACAGGTTCCTTGGGAACCCCAGCTCCTTCTAGCTCATTGCCCCAACCCCAGGAGGTGGCTCGCAGCCCAGGATGGCAGCATCTACATTGCAGGTATCCAGGACCAAAGAAGAGGGGCAAAGGTCCACGCCTGTCATCTCCTAGGAACAGTCCCTGACTCTGTCACAGGACTCTTCTTGAAGTAAGTCACATGACCACACCTAGCTGCTAAAAAGGCTTGGAGATATCTGTATCGGGGCTGGCTACAACACTGGCAGTGCTCAGTGTAAAATAAAAATGTAGCTCCTTTTACAAAAGGCAAGAAAAATGTGTTGTTAAAGATTGAAACGTGAATCTTTTTCCTTTTTCCGTGGTCTCTCTTTGGATGTGTCATGGTTTTTTTTGTTATTTAATGTTGTTCTTAGTAAAGAAAAGTTAAAAATTAAAATTACTAGCATGAATTTTATCACCTGATTTTTTTATTGTGCAATGGCAGTATTAAATGCAAATATAAGAACATTTAACTGTTATGCAGAGACACCAAATTTATATTTGGTAGCTCATACACACATTTGTATTTTGCTCTTATAAATTAAATCAACTGTTTTTTATTTTACTTCTTGATGTGCATGCATTCTACCGACACTGTCTACCTTCAGCTAACTGCTGAGTAAGGAAGGACTGAAATGAGAAGGAACTATAGGTTGCCCTATCTTTTCCTTTCTTTCTACATCATCATTTTCAGCGTAAAGTGGTTGACTATACAAGGAATTAAGTATGAAAGCGCGTGATAGGGTTCCTTGGTCATTTGTGTTTCTTAGCACTCCATTGTCTTCTTTAGGTATTGGAAGCAAGTTATGGCCTCTTGGGACCATCAGTGCACCTGCTTAGTCATAGACATGATGCAGGCTCACCTTTGAACTTGCTTTGAGTCTTGCGGAACTCACTCACATCACCGGGCCCCTGGGATTCTGTGCTTATGAAGCGTTTTGAATGCTAGGTGCAAATTAGGTGGCAAGAAACAGTGGCCACATACATTTTCTCTGCCTCCATGCATGCTCTGTTGCCCCATCAGGCTTCACTTACAAAACACAAGCTCAATAATCAAATTATTAAGAATTTCAAGATGTCAACAGCAGAGCATTAAACCAAGTGCAGGGTCCTTCTGCTTGTGGGGCCTATAAGACTACACAGGTCACATGTCCATGAAGGTGGCCTTATGCTAGCTGCTGGGTGCCCAACTAAAATTCTGATTACGTCTATAAGAAGAAGAGAATAGATTTTGGGAGAAACTTGTGGCCTAAGCCAAATCTTCTAACAATTCTACACAGACGGTATCATCTCCTTTTTCCATGTGAAGAAAGTGAGGCTCAGGGAGACGAAGCCATGAGCCAAGGTTGCAGAGCTAGTAAGTATCATGGCCAAGATTTGAACCCATGTCTTCTATTGGTAAGGCCAGTTCTCACGCTGCTGTGGCATACTTGGGGTTTATGAAATGAAGCTAAATTATATTTAACAAAACACAGTGAAATGAGATTGTAAAAAATATGCATCTTTCTCATAAGATACTAAAGGGAAGCAATTTTACTTAAAATAACAGAATACAACATTCATGTATTTATTAATTTAATTCTTAAAACAGTCCTGTGAGTTAAGGACTATCAGTACACCCATTTTACAGATAAGAAAACAGAGGCACATGGAAGTTAAGTAGATTGTCTAAGGATCCATAGCCAAGATTATAACCCTTGCAGCTTGGCTGTAAAGCCTAAGGTACTAACTGCTACTCTGGCCTTCAAGTGGAATTTATTCCCTAAGAAAGTTGAATGAATTGCAGTGGAAAGCCATTTAATGAGAGGACAGATTCAAACTCAGTATAAGCTTCTTTAAATAAATTCTTTCCCAATTTAAACTGTTAGTTTAGGAGCAGGGTTAAATTTTCCACCTGTTAGTCTTCAAAATAGATATTCTTAGAAAGGGATCCTTTACCTGTAGTAGAATAAAGAGAACTCAAGCTTCTCTATAGTATAAGGGCTATTGGATATTTGTATCTCCGGAAAGAGGAAATGTAGACTCATATTTTCTACCACTTCACAGATTTTCAGGAAATGAGGGGAATTAGCTACTGAAGGAAATAAGCTCTCTCGCAGGCTTTGAGGTCCTAATTAATGACAGAGATCATAATCTGTATGTTAAAAAATAAAATCACACAGGCGGGCCTTTTGCTAGATGTGGTCCACCATGGTCACCACTTGTTAGCAATTCCCAGTTTTGTTAGGGTTAGGGGATGGACAGTGTTCAGACTGTGGATTTAGTTTGCAAACAAAATGCCAACACAAGCGAGTACACTCTGTTTCTAGCAAAAAAATCACTGGGCTGGAAAACCCTCAACATATCAATCATTCAACAAGGCCTCTTTAGGAAAACAATGTTATGATTTTTGCACAGAGCCCTTTTCAAGTTAAACAGTTTTAGCTTAAAACTTGAAAATAAGAGAGCACCCTAGGTCAGGAGGTCTTTCTGAGCTACTTTGAATACTGGAAGACCCCTAGAGGAGAGAGTGAGCCTTGGTTTTCTTAAAGAAAATTGGCCTCAGGATGGAAAAGAAAGAGCCAGGGTTCTGATTTCTTAATCATGTACTCTCCCTCCAAGCTCAAGGAGTGGGCTGAGCCAAGACCTGGGAGGCTATCAAAGACTCCCTCTGTGTATTAGGATTTGGACTTGATCTCTGATGTCATGATAAGAACAAAAGAATCTCATGCTGCTATGTTAGACTGGGGCGCTTCTGATGGCGAGAAGGGTGGGTTAAGTGTCTGCCCTGTGGGCCATCTCCAAAGCCTGGAGTTGTCCCCAGAACAAATCCAACTTGCCTTTCCTAGCCCGTTAGAGAATTGTTCTCCATGAATGCATCTGAACCCTCCTTGAACCCTGGAATGTTTCAGCTAGCGCTGTCACTTGGAGTTAACAAGTTCCATATGTTTACCACCCATGGTGAAAGTAGTTTTTCCTTTCATTTGTCCTCAGATTGTCTCCTGTAAGATGGTTGCTTTGTCCCATCAATAGTTCATTTGGCAGCCACCAAGATTGCTCACCTCATCTCATCACATCATTAATCTGATTCCACCACCTGAAAAGAGCAGCCTTTGAAATACAAGTTTTGCTGAAGAATTTTGGTAAAATAATTTTGTGGGCAGTTGGAGATCTGGGCACAGCAACAGCTGAATTAGTTTCAAGCACATCCATCTTCTAATCGGTTGAGTGGAAACAAAAGCTCCACAGAATTTGTGAGAAGAAAACTAAATGTTTCAGTCTCGTTTTCAAAGCACTAAATTGCTATATAATGATAAGTGATAAAAATGTCTCTTATTTCTGTGTTCTTTTCAATAACTGGCTGGGCATTTTGTGGAAACATGGTAGAATTTCATCATATTCGTGAGTCCAAATTAGTGTGTCCTTAGGGAAGATACTAGAATGTGCCTTTGTTTGTTCAAGTGAATTTATTTAATGATCAAATCTTGAGAGTGCCAGAAAATGCCCCTAAACTTCAAGATATAATTTTTCTCTAATGTACTTTCTTATGTGGATATATAATTACACATTATTATCTTTTTTTTTCAAATTTGTTTACATGGCATTTTATTTTGTTTACACGACACTTTATTTTTATTTTAGGAGACAGGGTCTTGCTCTGTTGCCCTAGCTAGAGAACAGTGGCGTCATCATAGCTCACTGCAACCTCAAATTCCTGGGCTCAAGTGATCCTCCTGCCTCAGCCTCCCAAGTAGCTGGGACTACAGGCACGTGTCACCATGCCCGGGTAATTTTTCTATTTTTTGTAGAGACGGGAGACTTGCTCACGCTGGTCTTGAACTTCTGACCTCAAGCGATCCTCCTTGGCCTCCAAAGGGTGCTAGGATTACCGGGTGAGCCACTGTGCTGGGCCTCCACAATACTATCTTTTAACCACTGGTGTAGTTTAAATTCTAGGCTACCAAAATTTTTAGAGAGGATTTCTTTCCCATCGATTATTATAAAATAAACAGACCATGTCCTACCTAAGACATCTTCTTTTTCTTCTCCTTTTTCGTGTCTTCCTTCACATTCTATGCATAGAATGCATGCCATTTTTTATATCTATGCCATTAAATCCTATGAGAAGATTTTCATTGAGCAAATTTTTATTCAATGTTTCCTCTGGCTATAAACATACATAGGTATGTTTATTTAATTATTTATGTAGATGTGCAACTATGCCAATGTATTATGCACAACATAAATTACACACAGAAAATTAAAAGAATAGGAAAAAGGGAAACAACATTTTAATTTTATTTCGTATTATTTATTAATGATACAAACTTTTTTCTTTTTACATTAATAATAATATTTTAGTGAAAGCGATGAGTCTGAACCTACTTCATTATTTAATATTTGGGATAAAAACATTCAAAGGTCTGATTTTTAGTTCAGTTAATTTTCTTGCTTGGTCTTAATAGCTGCTTCGGCTGAAAAAAGATATCTCACATGAATACACAGAATCATATAGGAGAAATACATCGTTAAATCATTATACTCTTGTGTCAACTTCCTCCTCTAATTTTGCAAAGATTTATATTAAAATTTGGCAGTGGTTTTCTATTTTCCTTGATGCCTTTCAGTTGTTTTACAAACTAATCAAAGTATATTACGTTTTTGTATTTCTAACAAATGGTTTGAAAACCCATGGAGACTTGGTTTGTAAGATTATTTAACCAGATTTTGAGAATTCTAAGTTTTCTCTCTATATAGTAGGACTGTTTTTATAGTTGACACATATTATTTTCAGTAATAAGATCATATTCATGTCTAAATATCTCTTTTCAAAATGGTCTCTCCATGGGACTAATTTCCTTTGAAAAGCAAATGCTTTCTCATGAGTTCACAGATTATTTCTCATAAGACCACAGATTAATAGTGTTTATTTTGTTTTTAAATTCTTGTTACATGGTAAATTTTTGTACTTTTGGCTTCACTGTTTTTGCTGCAGTGGCTATTTTATGGTGTCTTTCAGGAATTTTTTAAAATGACCAGCTCTTTTTGTGGGGTTAGTTTAGTAAAAGCAGATAATGCAGTGTATAAATCCACTTAAATGGGTATTTGTAATCTAAACAATATCACATCTTAAATGAAAGAGTGAGAGTGACACTGTCTACCCCTCCTCACTGAGGAGCATCCTCTGTTCTCAGAGCTCTTGAAGACCCACCCATGTGACCATCAGACCCAGAGAAAGGTGCCTGGTGGGTGTGTGACTCCGTGTAGAATCCATAACAAGCTCCATAATACAATGTGAAGTAAGCCTTACATATTAAACATAAGGCTTCCCTTTTCTTAATTCTTAGATTAAAAACATTTTAAAAAATAGAAGTTCTAATATTTTCTTTTTTGGTATCGTTTTGGAGGCTTCTGATCTGCAGGGAGAGAGAGACATATAAACAAATAACTGTATTCAATGTGTAGAATGCTACACATGTGAAAAAAAAAAATGGTTTGGGAGCGTGTGGTTGGGGCAGGAGAAGGTGGGGGAGAGGGTAAATTCCAGAAATTCAAAGACAGGAAATACATTTGGGAGAAACTTTGAAAAATAAATGGGAGTTTGCTGAACCGACAAGGGGGTGAAGGACATTCAAGACGCAAGAAGGGAAGACAGTGTGCTTGGGAAGCACTGAGGAGTTAGTTGGCGTCGAAATATAGGACACCTGGGGGAGGGTTGGACGTGAGACTCGCAGGCTGGGAAGGGCTTCGTTCTGCTGGCAGTTGGGAGCCGCTGGAGATTTTGAGGAGAGGACCGACCTCAGCGAAGGATAGATTTCATTTACAAATCATGAACTATATATACATTTTGAAAACAATTACTTTTTTGGCAGATGTGGATGAAATTCTGTTCAGTCTAATTTAACAAATAATTATTGACCATATCCTCTGTGACAGGCAATAACCCCAAGGCAACACAAGGTATATTGGGGCATATTTTACTTGATGGAAGGATTAAGCTGAATATTTACAATGAAATACACAAATACATGCATTTGTCCTTTAAAGTGGTGATTTCTTTTGATATCTTTGACATCTGGAACATATTCACTAGTATTTAAGACTTAACAATACATATGTTTGGGGTTTACATGTGGCACTGTGTTATGAACAAGGCCGTGTTATCATGACATTCTTCAGAGATCAATGATCTAAAAGCCCAAGGCTGACCTATAGCTGTGGAGTTCTGTGCTATCATTATGGTGACCATATTTTCCAAAACCTCAAATATACTTTTTTTCTAATTGAGAATTTATATATAGGAAATGATAAAATCATGCTTACATCCTGAAAAAAAAAGACCCAATGTATATGTGAGCCATGTATTCAAGCTAATGAACTCTATTCGAGTGTGGATTCCTGCTGAAGGAATATAAAGGCATCCTAAATGTATATGTGCCAATGTAGAGAGAGTGGCCTGTGTATGGCGTGGCCCTGAGAAGACAGCTTCTATTATTGCTTGGAAAAAGTGCCACGATGCCGTCTTGGTTTGCTGGCTAGAACATGGCAAATATTTGAAAAGGTGCTTATGTCTTAGGAAATAAAGATTACTTACGTTTTCTTTTTTGTTTTGTTTTGTTTTTTAAAGACAGAATCTCACTCCGTTGAGCACTCTGTTGGTGCACTCATAGCTCATTGTAACCTTGAACTCCCTGTCTCAAGCGATCCTCCTGCCTCAGTCTCCCAAAGTGCTGGGATTACAGGTGTGAGTCTCTGTGCTCAGCCTTTTTTTGTGTATGTTCTTCAAAGCATATTTTACTTTTATAATCAGAAATAAAATGTAAGCCAGGCATGGTGGCTCATGCCTGTAATCCCAGCACTTTGGAACGCTGAGACAGGAGGACCACTTGAGGCCAGGATTTTGAGACTAGCCTGGGCAACATAGTGAGACCCTGTCTCTACAAAAAAAATTTAAAAAATTAGCCGGGCATGGTGTCCTGTGCCTGTAGTCCCACCTATTCAGCTGTTGGCGAGGCTAAGGTGAGAAGATCACTTGAGCCCAGGAGTTTGAGGTTACAATGAGCTATGATAGTGCCACTGCACTCCAGCCTGGGCAAAAGAGCAAGAAAAAAAAAAAAGACCATCTACAAGTAAAAGTATAAAGAAGAAAATGCAAACCACTACAAATCAGACTTCTCTGAGGTAATAGTAGTTAATACTTTATATAATCTTCCAAGTATTTTTCTATGCTATATAAAATACATATATTTATTCAACTAAAGACATACTATATAAAATCTTTGCATCCTACTTTTAAAATTTAACATGATTAATGAAGATTCCTCATTAAACATTCTTTGAAAACATGTTTTTAGATGGCTGTACGGTATTGAGTTTTACAGTTACACTATAATTAATTTAAACAACTTCCAGTTTGGGGCATTAAGTTGATTTCAATGCTTTTGGTATTTTCCCTCTGTAATTACAGATATATCCTTTGGCATAAACCTCTGACCATATCTCTGATTATTTATTTTCTTAGGATCAATTTCTAAAAGTGATTGAAAGGATCTGAAATCTGTCAGATAGGTGAACTGTTGAATATTTAAATCAAGTGATTGAAACTGTGCTCTACTTTGGCAAAAGCATACTGAGGGCCTCTGGATGATGGGGAAAAATCTTAACTTCTATTAACTCATTCCTGTTTATTGAATGCCTCTTTAGTCCCAGGCTCTGCCCTAGGTGCCAGCATGCAGCAGGATGCAAGAGAGACATGTTCACTGCTCTCCTGGCAGTGATCTGGGAAGTTAGAATCACGGGTCAATTTCTCGTTTACAGATGAGGAGAGAGGGGAAGTGGCTCGCCCAAGTTTACGTGGCCAGCAGCCGGGACCGGGTCTCTCTTTTTCAGTCCAAGGCTCTTTGCACCCCATCGACCATCTCTCCCCTTCAAGGGGGTCCTTGGGGCTGCAGTTCAGGGCAGGTCAATGGTGTTTTCCAGCCCCCATTGTATGTAGATGTAGCTTTGGGCAAGGCTGTGAAACGAATGGGGCCAAGTGTGTCTGTGGTACCCTTGCTTCTCCCTTCTGTGCCCACTTCCCCTCCTGGAGTCCCCTCACCCCTCTCTCCACACCCAGGGACCTCATGATCTTTTCTCACGGTTTGTGAAAACCTGCTTTCTGAGATGGGACTGATGATGCCGGTCATTCCCATCTCAATGTGGATGAGTTAAGACGCTGTGTTCTTTCTTCCAGGGGGAGTTAACCGTGAAAGCATTTAAAAACCTCCTCCTTATTGAGGAACACCAGACTTTGTTTCCAGTGGAGGAATTCTGGGCATGAGACAGCAGACAGGGCAGACGTGCTTTCCTCCACGGGTCCTCAAGGCTCACAGCTCGCTGTGAGGATCCTTGGCAGGACATCTGCTCCCTCCCCTTTCCATCAAGGTTGCTTAATCCAGTCTCCACCTTCTCCTACAAGATCGCCATGGCCCAGCGAGGAAGCCAAGGACATTGTATTCACACCTTGAACTGACTTAATCCCAGGATGTTGAAGGGGCTGCTTTGGAAATAGAGCTTCACTGTGAAGGGAAACCCCATTGCTAGGAACCCGGCTTCCCCTTCCCTACCCTACCCTGTGAGGAGTGTCTCTGCTCGGAAGGAAATTCAATCACGGTCTTCCAGCCACCAGAATTGAATTTGGATGGACTATTTCCTCTTTGGATTCTGTTCCAAATTGCATTCCTGTTGCTGCTGTTTGAAGTTAATTAGAGTCACAAATCATTTGTATTTCCCTTCTCTGAAGGGAAGCCTGCCACGGCGCTTATCTCATCCAGTTAATTGACTTACAAAGGGCTCATTCCATGAGCATCGGGCTAACATGTATATGTAATAAAAGCTCGAAGAGTTGGAATTTTAGGTTGTGGAAATGGGGGTGTGTGGTTTTCTCTCTGAGCCACAGAGCTGAGTGTTTTGCTGCCCTGGATTTGACTG
The DNA here is from genome assembly GCA_004363605.1 of Indri indri. Lineage (NCBI taxonomy): Eukaryota > Metazoa > Chordata > Mammalia > Primates > Indriidae > Indri > Indri indri. Next base: position 14,694 of record RJWJ010018613.1, read on the forward strand.
AGGCCAGTGTGAGAATGGCCTCCCCGCTTCAGGTGGGGGAAGCCATGCATGTGGGTGAAGTAGATGAAGGGAACTGGGCACCGAAAGGACTCTCTTTGCCAGTTAGTGAACTGTTGATAGCTGGAAATATAATGTGGAGGAGCTGTCAATTTACTGTTTGGGATATGGGGATACCTTGCACTTCTAATTGAGTATTTAATTTTTAAAATGTTTTGAGTTATGGCTTAGAGAGGAGATGCCTCCAGAGCAGCTTTGATACCTTTTAATTTTTTTTCTAATTTTTTTATTGTGGTAAAATGTGCATAACATAAACTTACCATCTTAACTATTTTTTAGTGTACAGTTCAGTGGCATTAAGTACATTCACATTGTTTTGCAACCATCAGCACATTTTGCTTATCTGTTCATCCATTGTTGGGCACGTGTTGCTTTTATGTTTTAGCTATTGTGAAAAATGCTGCTATGAATGTGGGTGTACAATTATCTCTTCAAGACCTTGCTTTCAATTCTTTTAAATATACACATAGAAATGGGATTGCTGGGTCATATAGTAATTTGATTTTGAATTCTTTGAGGAACTGCAGTACTGTTTTCCATAGTAGCTGTACCATTTTACATTCCCACTGAACAGTGTACAAGGGTTCCAATTTCTTCACATCCTCTCCAACACTTATTGTTGACTAACCTTTTAATTTTAAGAACCATGTAATGAGGTCGTATTTTGAAATATTAATCCAATTTTTAATGATCCTGGTAATCCCTAGTTCCAACTTGTCCTGGGACTCCTTGGATACTGTTTGTAGTCTCTTCCATGGAAAAAAAAATGGGCAATCCTTCCATTAGTATGAGGCTTCTTGTTCCCAAGGGGATAGATGTAGGATAATATATAAGGGGAGCCCTTGTCAGACAGAAGGGTGGAAATCTAGCCCCTGCTATTCCTGCTGGATGGGGGATAGGGGAAGAGAAATAGATGTAGCATAGAGAGGGAAAAAAGTACCACTCTTTCCACTCTCTGTGGGTGTCGGTGTGGTAGGAGTGTGAAAGCCTGAGAACTTTGGAGGGGTTAATGGTATCCTTAACCGGAAAGGGTATAAACAGTGGTGTGCTGGTAACTATCTACAGGCAGCTCTCTGGGGGGAATAAAAGCTCTAATATTTGTCAATTTCCATGGTGTAAACACTCTCACCATGGCTGATTTCAAGCTACCAATGTGAATTCAGTAAACATGGAGTTTGGGAGAGATGCGCAATAGCTCATCATTATATTACGTTTCCCCCATACAGATACAATAGTTGTAAATAACTTCAAAAACACGGATAATGGTAAAACATAGTAAAATAATTAGTTTTGAGTTATTTGTTACCTTTTGCCCAATATAATTAATTGTAAATTTATAGAAATTCAGCTTTAATAATGTTATGTTTAGCAACTGACTCACAAAAGTCATGAAAGTTAACGACCATTTTCACGAGGCGGCTGCAGCACGTCACCGGCTCTAAGCCTCAATGAGCAGAGTCCCAGAATAATTGCGTGTAGTGAAGGAAGTGGTTAGATACTAGATGGAGCCTGAGGGGGTGCTCTTCAGTGGTATCTGAAGAGTCCAGGTAGCAATTCTGCAAAAGCATCTGTTAAGGGCCCAGAGCACCCTAGTTCTCACCTGCACCCACAACCTCCTCCCCTCGTGAGATCATATAAGCTCTGTTCCCAGAGCATGTTGGAGAGAACCCAGGGGGAGGGGAGGAAATCCAAAAGACTGAGCACTTATCCCAGTGAGACTCAATCGTCTAAAAGAGACTAAACCAGAAAACACAACTGTGATTCTGTAAATTAATACATTTAAGGTTTGTTTTTTTTCCCCTGCTACCCAGGCATGTGGACCTTTGTAAGGGAGATCAATGAACTGCAGGAAATAAAGATGGGGAAGGTCCTTTGCATCTTACGTGGTGTGGAAAATATGCGACCCTGCTATACCCTCTACCTTTTCTCCAGGTACCACTATCAGTACCATCAAAAAGTAAAATAAATTAAGCCACCATTAATGCTATGGTAATTGGGGTTGGGACTGTATGCAGGTAATGTTCTTCTAATTTGTCTTTAAAATGCATGGGGGCAATCAATGGAATGTTTCATATTAACTGTCAGGTGGTGCAGAGGGTGGAGAGGGGCAGCAGCTTGAGCAGGAGCTGGTACCGAGAATGGGCTACTCAAGGATGCAGCGTGGCGAGCAGGTCCCAGAGATGGCCCTGCGCCCTCGTTAGAAGAACATGGTGAGGGCGAGTAGAACCTCAGATTCTCCTGAGGATCTACCAACTAAAGTGGAACTTTGTATTCTTCTCTTGGAAGTGAGGTAGATTTAAAAAGGTAGGATGGCACTGACTTTCTTCAAATTTAAATTTTATTAGTCGATTAGTTGTAATTTTTAAAATATTTTTATTCTTAAAATGAATTTTCCACAATAACGCAAGTCATTTCAAAATGAGCTCATTTATCTGGCTTTTCTACAAAGGACAATTGAAACACTTAAGGCAAGATTCACTTATTCATCTCCATTTAGGAATGGAAAAAAGTAACAGACTTCAGATACTGGTTAAGGTTAACAAAATATGGGAAAGCTCCTTTTTCTTTTCTTTTCTTTCTTTCTTTCTTTTTTTTTGGTAGTCTCCTGTGTAAAAGCTTTACATTACTGTGAATATTTTTATAGTAAGACACTTTTGTTTCTGACTTTCTTTATAAACTAATTTTAAATTTAAAGGCACACAATAAAGGCTTTATGCATTTATTAAAATATACACATTTTGGTGAATTTAGAATTTTCCCTTAGTTTCTTGATAATTCAATATATTGTCAACACCACAGTCATTTGAAAATAAAACACACTCTGTAACACGTCTGCATATTATTTCTTTCTTCATGATACACTACATTATACAGTGCACCAACAGGAATTAAAAGTCACGCAACGAACAAACTTTAACAAATACAGCAATTTCATATTTAAAAAAATAGCAGATAACGACACTAGAAATTATCATCTGCAAAATGCAAGTTGCACTTCTCAAGGACCAAACAGAACAAAGAAACGAGTAAAATTTACAAGCTATATTTATAACTTTGGATACGAATCAAACAGTAACATTTCTTTTCCACAGTGAGAAAAGCTACAATGTGGAGTCCTGTGGTCAGATGGTGTGACTACATGGAATGAGGACTATAGCTGCTCTCCTAAAAACCTGCAGCCCCTCTCTCAGCCCAGACAGTTGAGGTATTTATGCCCATCACAAGGTTAATAGAGTCTTTGCTTTGGGAAGCGGGGGTTTATGATTTCCAGTGTAAATTCTCACCTTCAGGGGTGTGAGCGAGACAAGCGTATCAGCAACTGCCAAGACCAACCAATAGATGTATGCGCATGGAACACTTTCTTCTTCCCAATATCAGAATGAACACAGTCCTTCAAAGTCTGCGCTTCTGGCAAACTTCACATGACTCACAATTCCCTCTAGCCAATGTCACCAATGTCAATGTCAGGAAAACTTATTAGAAAAAAAAAAAAAAAAGACAGAGGGAGTCCCTAACATAAAAATCCAGGCTGCTCCTGTTTCCTAGTTCTATTACAAGCCATTTTCTTTCCTTATGTGTACCAACATGCACTAAATGTTCTGAAAGAGTAATAAATCAGAACTACCTGCTGTCAGAAGACTTCAAGCCCAAAGCTGCCTTTGTGGAAGTCCTGTGGGGATTTTGTAATTTCATGCATGTGGAATACCGTTGAATGATTTCTAACACTAATTTTAGTTGATTTCTAACGCTAATTTTAGTTGATACTGCAGAATACATATTCACCTTTGATGGGCTTCAAAACTTCCACTAATCCCTTTCGGGCTTTAAGTCCTAAAAAAAAAGAACCTTATTTCCTCAGAGAAGTAATTTTGGCCAAAGTCACCTGCCTAAGTATTTCAGACTGATGCGGGTGTTACTCAAGCAGAGCAAGAAGAGGAAAGCATTTTAGAAAGAAGTTGCTCCTGCGGAGGAAAAAAAATTAAAACCGCCTCTCTTCTAAAAGTCTTAGAGAAAATAAAAGGAGGACAATTACGTACGTGAAAAGGGCTTTTTGCCATCTGTCGCCATTCCAAGTGAGAAATGCAAAGTAAACTCGCTGAAACAGCATTCTGTCCCTGCTTGTGGTGGGGCCCGCACATTGCTTAATTACAAACATTGGCTGTTTCACAGCCAGGCCGCCAGGTTACCTGCTGCTGCCTCTCTCTCTTAGGGTCTCTAGAGCTTCTGTAGACAAATGGGTCCTCAGCGTCAGGGAGGCACATGTGTACTGGGGAAACAGAGGCTCCCTGAAAGTTTGGCGTAGAAACACCCTCCTTGACAAGTCATGTTCCAAATAGCATGAAAATGGAGTGCCGTTTCCTTTGCTCTGCTCCCTGTGCCGCCCATGGGAAAATAGGGCTGCCTCTGGCCAGCTCACTGCCCTGAGGCTTAAATCCAAGAATGGACTATTCACTGCTACCTGGATTCTGTCAGCAGATCCGAGCTCTGGCTTTAGGTACATTTCCTGATTTCTGACTTCTCCACACAACAAGACATTCGAATCTGAGATATAAAATTAGGTAAACCCGTGGCTGACGCTCAGTGGACTTCCCACTGCCATCTTGGGCCCCTGGTTAAACCTGGTGAGTAAGAGGACAGCAATTTCCTCTAGTCTTACAGGTGGATTTTCAAACTGTTGTAGCTTCAATTTTTTTTCCCCAAAGACAGAGTCTTGCTTGCTGAGTTGCCCAGGCTGGAAAGCAATGGCCCAATCACAGCTTGCTGCTACCTCAGACTCCTGGGCTCAAATGATTCTCCCTGCTTAGCCTCCCCAGTAGCTGGGACTACAGGTGTGCATGACCACTCCTGGCTAATTTTTTTACTTTTTAATTTTTTGTAGAGATGGGGTCTTGCTATGTTGCCCAGGTTGGTAGCTTTTATTTATAATGCGGAGAAGAGGTAGTCCCTTTAAGGTAGACTTCCAACAAGTGCCATTTAAAGGATGTCAAGTTTATCAACACTTTTCAGCAGAACAGAGGAAAGATATTTCTTTGAAGGAGTTTGTTTCCCAATAATTATTTGGTTTATACTATGACCCACCCATAATTTCTGGTGGAGGATGGATTGTTAAATTCAACAACTTTTTTTCCTGCTTATTGAAACAGGCTCATCATGACCATTATGTAGGCATTTGGTTAGCTACTAGTTTGTTACTAAGAAATAGGACTGGGATCTCACCTAATTCTATCATTCAGTTCCTTTTACTAGTTCAAAGTGGCCTTGCACTCAAGCTGAGTAAAACCTGGAGCTGAGGTTTCACTATTTAGATAAGTATAAAAAGTCGCTAGGTTTGGTTGTTGAAATTTACTGTTGAAAATTTCAAAGTGGCTGTAAATAACTTTGTGTTGTCTGTCCACATGTTAAATGACAAAATTTCTCCTAGGTTAATAATGAAATCAGACATAGGACTCAAAGGAAAAATCATACATTGCTTTAAGTATGGATATGTTTTTCTTTAACATGTTAAATTAACTTGGAGTGTGTATGCGATTTGTTAGCTCCTTGCATAGGCAAAGAAGCCACTGCTCAGCTTTCTTAAAGTCCAGCCTTCTCTGATTCACACTTTCATCTTTTCCCCAATCATTCCTCACCCAAGGAGAGCCAGCCAGCTCAGCTGACATTCAAATCTACCTGTGAGTGGCCCTAACCCACCTTCCAAACAATATTTCTTACTGTTCCATGTGTAAATCATGCATAAATCATAAGCTCCAGGCAAACTCGCTCTGTGCTTTCCCTCGATGGAGGCACAGTACATATTATTAGTCAGGGGACAGTTGTCAGCCACAGTCTCCACCTCACTCATGCTGGTCCTCCGCCTGGCATGCCTTTCTCCCATTTTTACCTGGTGAAATTCTGCCATGTCACAAAGCTCAACTCAAGTGCTACTTTTCTTATGGTCTTTCCAATGGAAGAGCCCTTTTCCGTATTTGAACCCCCACAGCACATTATAACTCCTTCATCTCACCTGACATCTTTACTACTGTTCTATATTTATATATCTTCCCCTATTTCTTAAGAGTTGATGTCTATCTTATTTATCAGTATATGCCATAGCACATAAGAGGCACTCCAAAAATAATTGTTGAATAAAGACTTAATTTTCCTCTGATTCATTCATTCAGTCAACAGATATTTATTGAATACCCACTATATGCCAGGCACATGTAGCTAGTAAAATCTGGTTTGAAGATTATCTGTGGATTTCAATGATCTATGCTATTTCAATTCTCTGCTCTCATAGGGAAAGATCTGTTCTTACCATGCAGGAATACTTCTTCTTATCATTACCACCAATTCTATTATTTTTCAAGGTGCCCTTCATTGGCCAATTTGATAAAACATATCAAGGTTCTGTATTTGTGGACTAAATACACATCTAGCTTTGTCTCACCCTTTGTATAGATCTACTTTTATTTCTCCTGAGTTCCTCACTTTTTGTTTTATATCCTATGTATATTAATAGCTTCCTCAAATCCTTTTGAATTGAAGCAGAGTACCAATAAATAAACAGAATAAAATTTTAAAAAATCAAATGTGACTGGCTCAAAACCACGAATACACACAGTGAAATCTCACTCAAACAGCTCTTGCTGTAGAGAAGATCAATAAAATGTAGGTCTTCCTTGGACTCCATTCCAGGGGCTAAGTTTCCAGGATAATTATTTGTAAGGTGATCTTACTTTTAATGTGGTCCCGCAAATATGATATTAAGAAACCTGTGAGGGAAACACTAGGATAGTCATTCTAGTGATTGATGGAATTTGCAAACTGCATTGTGAAGTCTGGGACTGTTTCACAGAAGCTGGGAAATATGAGAAACAACATGTCTATGTACCTTAAAAAACATTTTGTATCATATTGATAAGTTTTTTTTTTTTTGAATCAAGTTTGCTAGGGAGATGACCTATCAACTTTAGACGAATAAAGAGAGCAAAGGCTAAAAAATATAAAGACACTATTTAGGAAAAATGGCTCTTAAAATGAGAGTGGTTGGTAGGATGTGCGTAAAATCAATACCAACAACATTAACCAAAGCATGTGTTCTTTCTTCTCATGCTACAGAAATTGCAGACATCTGCCACGAGACTGTTGTTATTTTAGTACCTAAACCTCACTAGTAAAAGGAAGCGCTTTTGCTCACATTAGGATTTTGTTATTTTGCACTCATTTCTCTTGAACATATTCATGAACACAACCCCACCCCACGTATCTAGATGTATATCAAGCTTAGCAGACTGTATTTAAAGTAGGCAGATTTGTTGAGTCCCACAACCAGTTCAAAACTTTGTTTTCGCAAAGGTTACTGATAAATTAATTTACAATTAATCCCCAGGGATATATTTCACAGATCAGGCACTGTCTTTATGATTAAGTTTAGGGAAGAGAAAACACAGCATTGTCAAGCATTACATTAAAATGACAAAATGACCTCAGGAAACTAGAGTTCTAAATAATTAATACGGAGGAATAAAAAAGAAGATCTACAAAATTGTAGTTATTTGACCTTTATGATATTCATTGGCTATAGGTGTGATATGCAATTTATTTAAAGGGTATTTTTAAAAAACTATTTTCAATTGGTCTTTATATGTTATGTTAAAGCCTTGCGTACTGTTACGAAGACTTGTCAAGTTTGGTTGTTTTCTCTGAACTTATCAAACTCCAGTGCTGCTCATCCCCGGACTGTGAGCCCCCAGGGGCCGATGTTAGACCTCTTTTCATTCCCATCACTTAGCACTTGGTATATTCTCAATCAGTGCTAGTTGAATGAAAATATGGACTTTTGCCTCCTTATCGTCACCCTAAATCATGCCAAGATGGCACGAACCTCAACCTTTAAGAAAGAACAGACTTAAATGTTAGGTGATGTGTTCTGGAAAACTTTTGGCTTAAAAATAAATCCAAGAGAGAAATGGCAAGAAATTTGCTGCTTTGCACCCCCTTGGAGGAAATTCTCACAAAGGTTTTAGCTTGATTCAAATGGTGCCCTCTCCTATGTGCATACACATCTCAATGCAGCCACAGGAATCCTTGAAACCCAAGAGAAGAATGTGTAGCCTGTGTGTTTTTTCCTGTTGCAAATTCTCTCATATGTCCTGTTTCTGAGAAAATTCTTTTAAGAACCTCTCTTATGGCCCAAATTTAGACTTTACCAGGTAGATATTTCTCTGGGATTCAGTGAAACTGCTGTGGGAAGTAACAGAAAAAATTCACCTCTAAAAGTGAGCTACCCCAGAGGAATGAGGTTCCGAAGGGAAATGTGATCTCATGGAACGCAATCACCTAAGTAGCTGTGCTTCGACGTTTTTTATTTTTAGAGTAGCACCACCAATCAAGTGGCTGCATATCTCAAACAACTGCAGAATTTATAATTTTAGAGATATGGAATAGAATTTGCAATATGATCTCAGTGTCTGGGTCACTTTTCCTTGTAGAGATTTTTATCTGATTATAAGACAAACAGCCTACTTCTTCAAGGCATATTAGCGCCATGAAATCATGCTCCACCTTTGGCCTCTTTTCATCGTGTCAGCAGGAGCTTAGAGTCTCGTATGAGAGAAGGCATGACAGAGAGTTAATTTCTGCCAGTGCCCTTCTGGCCTTCACTGCAAGAGACGCTAATTTAATTTTTTTTCTGGGCATTTAAGTAGAGCTTTGATGGTACTTCTTACTATATTATTGGGTCTGCATGACTGCTTTATGGTGAATCTGAAATCTTTGGGGAAATGGTCTCAGGGTCCCTGACTTTTGCTGGAGCCTAAAATTACAGTTTGGAAACTGTGAGAACATTGGGGAACAAAAAGAAGCATGTGTCTTCTCCATGAATTTTGTTTGGGTGAGATTTCAAGACAAAATGTTGCTTGTTGAGGAAGTGCCAATGCCCACCTACCCACCCTGACCAGGCGGAGCGGCGCTCAGCCCAGCACGCTGAGGACAGAGATTTGCCCTTGTGTCTCAGGTGGTTGAAATGCTGCCTTGTGCTCATACCACACGCCCCCTCCCCCACTCTGGCACATCTCCCAGAGGAGCTGCTGCCTCAGTGGGGTCCAAAAAGTTTGCTCCTTGCTTCGTGGGGTCTCAATAAGAAGCAAAAAGATTCAACCAGCAAAGCAAAGGCCTAGGAAACATTTGCTACCATCAGCTCTGATGGTTGCACCTAAGATGGAACTTTGCGTAGCCTCTTGTTTAGTTTTTAAATAAGAGGACCATTTAGGGACCCAGGTCAAGCCTTTCTACAGAACTATCCTGAAGAGCAAAAGTAGTAAATGACAGGCTATGACTGGGAATTGACTTCGGGAAAGGCTGGAGTTGTGAAATGAGAGCCAGAAAGGTTTTCACCCTCTAGCCCACAGGTTAACTTACTGAAAACCAGTCATCACCATTTCTACCTCTCGTGTGTTTACCCCTACTCTGGAGAGTAATCTAACTCATCGTTTGCGATCAGGGCCTCCGAGTTCTCTTTGTGTTTGCTTTTGCTCTTTGCTTTGCTACTTGTCCGGCTGTTTGCCTTCGCATCTGACATCTGCTGGTAATAGAAGCCTTTGTCTTCGGCCGGCCCGCCCCAGTTCTCCTGGCTCTCGCCCTCTGTGGCGTAGGAGAAACCCTCCTCCACGGAGAAGGGGTCATCCACGTCGTAGCGCTGGTACGTGCTTTGGTGCAGGGCCTCTTCTCGGGCACTGATTTCCAGGGTGCTGTTCCAGATGCCGTACCCAAAATAAATGAGCATACCTGCAGGGGAGGGGAAGGGCACAGGTGAATAGGCAGTTGCTTTGGGAATCCATGGAACTGGCAGGGAGATCACCCTCGATGGTGAAATCAGAGCTGGAGGAGACGTATTTTCTTTGGTCTAAATGGTGTTTTTTCAAAACACTGAATTAGATGCCATTTAAAAATTGGGAGATCTTGCATTAGGCAACCCATATTTACAGCTTTTCCTAAAAAGTCGAAACACTGCATCCACATTTTCATGGAAATTTTTGGCTGGAGGTGAGAACTAGCTGCCTCCTTAGACAGGATACGGGCTCTCTAAGTCACCTCAGCCCCAGCCTCCCGTGGTGATATCCAGCTCACTGCACTCATAAAGCTGCCAGCCAGGAATTTGCATTTTCTACCCTGGGTTAAATATTTATACATCAGCAACAGTATATTCCCAACCTTCTCATAACAGTTTATTATCCCCTGTCTATACTTAGGGACTCCATCTCGTTTCACCACTTAGCAACACGCATGTATTATCCTCTGATTTATTTTGCCATTTTTCATTCACCAAAGGAATATCACTGCCACTCTAAGATGCCTACTTTCTTCTGCAGGCTCTCAGTGGCTAATGCATGCCACTGCTATGGCCCTCAGAACATCTGTTGTGTGGTTATCTGCACAGGGTGGTACTATGTTATAGTCTCTGCAGAAAACCGGCACTTAATGTTTATTGAATGAATGAATGAGCACTCTTGATGAGCATGAAATGTCCAGTGCAACCTCTTCATGTTGATGTCATTCCAACCAAAGAAACTTGCCTCTCTAGTTAATATGTAGCATTAATGGGGGATAATGCTTTATTTCTATGATTTTTTTCAGAATAATATATAAAAATAGTTTGAGAACCCCCATTTTTTACCTTGAAAAGCCCGTGAAGTTTCAGGGCCCACAGAGCTGAGAACCACAGCTTTGGAGGCCATAGGGCATGAGAAGTAAGAGTGTGGGGTCTGGGTTCAAATCCTGCCTTTGTCATTCTTAGCCGTGCAACGCTGGTCCTGTTACCTTAGACTCTCTGTGCCTCAGTGTTCTCTTCTATAAAACCATGAGATTATAGCAACCCTATAATATGGGACTGCTTGAAGATGAAATGAGTTAAGCAGTGGTTCTCAACCCTGGCTGCACTTGAGAGCTACCTGGGGAGTTTTTGAACCACTCTGATGCTCAAGCCCCATCCCTGGAGATTCTGATTTAATTGGTCTACAGTGTGACCCAAGCATAGGTATGTTTTTAAAGCTCCCCAGGTGATTCAAGTGGTCCTGAGACAAGGAACTGTGCCTGATGCACCTGATGAAACTCTGCCACCTACTCAGGCCATGCCATGGGCTGGCCACTGGGGTCACTCAGCTACTCACTTTCCTTCCTGGCCCCAACACCCTCTTCTGAGTGACACCAGCCACTTCGGCTTTGCTAACCCTGTGGACGTCTGCGGGGCTGTTTGCTTAGAACAACAAGTCAAGCCTGCTTTGCTCCTCTGGGGCTTGAGAAATCTTGCTCCCTTTTGAATTTGAAGTGTGTCTTTTCAAGCTCCGATTTCTCCCTCCTTGTCTCAAATGACTTTCTCTGCAACCCCCCAGTGAAATCAGCTTTCCAGGAGCCAAAGTAAGCAGAGATTTATAGTCCTAATTGATAATAAATCCTAAAGTTAATTATTTGCAGATGTAGCTATTACTTCTCAAATAGCGGCTTCATCATTTTGAGCATGAGTATTTACTCTTTTTTGTTTGGGGGTGGGGGTGGCAGTGGAGAATAGTTATTATCCTTGTGCAGAACAAGGCATCACATTAAGGCCTCTTCTAAGAATGCCAGTGTGCTGGGTCTGGGAGTGTGCCTCTGTTTGAAGCATGTTTGAGATTTGAGAATGAATTTCAGGTGACTGAGCAGGACCAGCAGGCACACACCTTGTTTTGCACAGCTTTGCTTTTTTGATATCTTTTCTCCTAGACATCTAGGCAGGTGCCAAATCTCACCTCTTACTCCTGCTTGGTATCTTTTATGCCAGTTCTTTCCTTCTGATCTCCTTCTCTGACCCTATTTGTAGGTGAGTTATTTCTCTACTGAACTTAATACCATTTTTTTCTTTTCCCCTTACCCCTAACTTCTCTCCTCTGCCACTACACAGATCATCTCTCAAGCACTGGTTTGACATTGATTCCAACAGACCTTCCCCTGCCCCCACTAGGTATTGGGTGTCAGGTAGATTCGTATCATGGGAATCCCCTAAAAACCTTGGTGTGATTGCTCATAGAATCACAGCTATTTAGAGCTGGAAAAGATGCTACAGATCATTTATGCATTCTAATACCTTCATTTTATAGAAGTAGAAACAGGCTAGGAAAGACTAAGTGATTGCCTGAGTCTGAGAGGGGCAGAACCAGCCTTTTTTTTTTTTTTTTTTTTGAGACAGAGTCTGGCTCTGTCGCCCAGGCTAGAGTGCCGTGGCATCAGCCTAGCTCACAGCAACCTCAAACTCCTGGGCTCAAGCGATTCTCCTGCCTCAGCCTTCCGAGTAGCTGGGACTACAGGCACGTGCCACCATGCCCGGCTAATTTTTTATATATATATATTTTTAGCTGTCTAGATCATTTCTTTCTATTTTTTAGTAGAGACGGGGGCCTTGCTCTTGCTCAGGCTGGTCTTGAACTCCTGACCTTAAGCAATCCACCCGCCTCGGCCTCCCAGAGTGCTAGGATTACAGGCGTGAGCCACTGCACCCAGCTGGAACCATCCTTTTATATGAAGAAAGAAAAGTCTCTTGCATAGCCAGTCCTTCATACCTTCTCTCCCCTAGGCTGGCTCATAGACGATGCTTACTGCAGTAAATATTTAGTAAGAGGTTAGGTCTACATTTGTCTTTGGGAGTGGCCAGAGCTGGAAGGAACGTGTGTGCGCACACATTGACTATGGTTACTTTGGGAAAGTGACCCATGGAAACCTGCCACATAAATATTTATGGGTCTTTTAATGTTTGCTCTGAGCCCCCTACAGTTTCAAAGGTGTGTCACTCTGTCTTCAAAAATACATTTCAAATGCGAGTGCCACCCGTTGAGGAGCTGTGTGCCGGCAGCCTGGCAGGACCAGCAGTTGCTCGGGGAAGGGCATTCTCCTAGGTCTGGCATTCTGTCTGCCTAATTCAGGAAAAGTGGTGTGAGGCCGAGAAGGATTGGAGAAAAGGAAAAATTGAGGGGGACAAAGAAACAGAGAGGAACAAATAAAGGGAGGGAGGGAGGGATGGAGAGAGAGAAAAAGAGAGAGAGAGAGAGAGAGCGAGAGAGAGAAACGCACTACCATCTGTCACACATAAACAAGGGCTTTGTGTCAGGCAAGTAAACAGAGCTGCTCAGCGCCTCCTGTGTGGGAAGAGGGGATTTTGTTTCTGCTCCTTTTTCCAGTTGGCTTAGACAACTAAGCATGAGGTAGTTTCTGAAAAATCTCTAGGGTTTCTGAGAATTCTGAATCATCTAAACTAAACTTCACACAACACCTCTGTGTGCTGAGGTCCAATAATAGTGCATCATTTATGATGCTCCTTTCTCCCAAGACGCTCCAAATGCTATACAAATGGTATCTTGTTTAGAATCCTTTAAACCTATTTGGGGAAGGAGTGTGTGTGTGTGTGTGTGTGTGTGTGTGTGTGTGTGTGTGTGTGTATGTGTGTGATTATGTATATTTCATAGACAGGAAACTGAAGCACAGAAAAAATAAGGGATTGCCCATAGCAACATTGTGAGCCGTTGGGTGGTGAATCCTCCAGGGCTCTGCGTGCCCTAATGCAGGGTGCTTCAATCTCTCTTATTTCTCCCATCTACCAGGGATGGAAAAAGATTTTGCTTCACTTTTTATTTTGAAGAATTGTACACATATACAGAAAGGGGAGTGAATAGTATAACGAATCCCATGGACTCATCACCGGCTTCCCCACACCCCCAGCCCTGACACCTTCTTTCTAGGAATCCTTCTATGGGTTTCCTGTGTGAGTATTTCACTATGTTTCTCTAAAATAGACTCCTTTAAAAAACATAAGTATTAGCCCATCTAAAAATTAATAATTTCTTAATATCTGATATCCAGTAGTATTAAAATTTCTTTGAATTATTACACATTTGGGGAAAAACTCTTTACCTTATGAGGCTACACACTTATTTCAATGATACCATCATTGCTTGAAATAGTTTTGGGGCACTCTTATTTAATTGTCACTGGGACTGGCATCGTATTCTTTTATAAACCCTTATAGATGTCAAAATTTTATCTTTTGAGGGTGGATTTTATTTTGGAATAAGCCGGAAGTCACTTGGAACCAAGCCTCAAGAATAAGATGGCTAATTAATAATATTATTCTATTTAGATGGTTAATTCTGCTGTTCTTTAAAAACAGATGACTTAGATCCATTGCTTTGGAATTACACATCTTATATCTGTAATAAACTAAAGGCAGTTGTGATGTTAAAAATCAGAAAGGAGTCAGCTTTTAGGCTGTAGCAGGGTGCTGAAGGCTCCCCTACTCGGCTATTTTTTTTATTATTTTTTAGTTGATGGGTCATGGTAGGAGGTGCCTGGTGTGGCCAGGACAGTGACTAGTTAGCAGTAAACACAGAAGTGTATCAATATTTTAACAACAGACATGGTTGGACTCGGGCACTCAGGCTAAATTCCAGCCCTGGTCAAAGGTGAGTCCCGTGAAAGTCTGTTTGCAGTTAAGGGAAATATTCAAAGGGAGGCTTTGGTGTCTTTTCCATAGAGTAGTTCCCTGGTGGAAAATGTGCCCACGGGCGGTTCAGGCTAGACAAGATGAAAAATCATGTCCATAACAATTGAATGGGCTTTCTTTATGTAATAAAACACTTTGTGATCATAGAGCCCTTTATAAAAAAAAAAAAGCAATTTCTCTTCCATCATCCCGGAGAAGTTAAGAACTTTATATTAAATCAGTAATTGCAATAGCACTAGAACACATCTCTGGACTCTAAGCTGAGGGCAGTTCCCATCCCACCCGGGTGCCTCCAGGGAAGGTTTAGGCATGTCCAGCATGCCTTCAGATGCTGGGGCCCCTCGGTGTCAGTTGATGAAGCACCTACTCATCTAATTGTGTTGATCCATCCTGTGCAAATTAAGCAGAGGACCCCAAACCTGTAAGTGAGAGGGGTTCAGGAGATGGGTCTCAATCATATGGGAGAAAACCTAGGACAAAAACTCAACTCTAAAAAGAGACTGGGTGACCTAGACAATAACAGCAGATTTCTGACTCTGAGGGCACAAGCTCCGGTTGAAGACCAGCTCCCTGATGTCCAGAGTCCCCAGGAGCTCCCTGGCCTCTGCCTGCAGCTCCACACCCAGAGCCGAGGGGACGTGGGCCACCTGACCTCGGGCTGGGTGGAGCAGCCTCTTCCTGGGGTGCTCTTTCCAGCAGGAAGCCCTGCCTACTGCAGATAGCTGAGGCACTTTGTTATGCCCAGAGGGTTTTTTATTTTGACTACTCTGGGATCAACTTTCCAAAACAGACACTTGCCAATGCAGAAACGGAGACTGGATGGTAATGAGAGTGTCCTCCCCACCCACAGCAGTACCCACCAACTCCCACTATTGCTGATTATTTTTATAAATACCACCAAGAGCCCTGTTGATTCTAACAGCAGTAATATTTGTTTAATATGGTGTGGCCAGGAAGAGCAGGCTTAGCATGGAGTTGAGGGGAGATTCTCTCCCTGGCTCTGCAACTGGTCTAATAGGAAGTCATGTTACCTTATGTCTCACCAGTTTCCTATCTGCAAAATGAAATTGGGGACCTTTATTTCATTTGAGATGTACAATGGCCATGAGAGGCAGTGCAATCTTGTTAAAGAATGTGAAACAAATCTAGTGATCCAGGCCAGCAATTCCACTTCCAACTCAACAGAAACCCAAGAGAAATGTGTCCATGTGTCCACCAAAAACATGTACAGGAATGTTCACAGAAGCTCTGTTCGTAACGGCCCCAAACCGGAAACAACCTAAATGTCCATGAATAAATACATTGTGGTATATTGACATGGCGGAAGGCCAGACAGCAATGAGAATGAACAAACTGCAACTACAAGCAACGACTTGCCTGAATATCATGAACACAGTGTTTAGGGAAAGCGGGCAAATGCCCCCTCTGTTGTGGCTCACAGTCTGTCCCAGGTGTCCTCCGCACACCAGCTCCAGGGCTTCCACCTCCGCGACGGCCCTGCCTCCCTTCACCCTGGCTCACAGGAGAGCCGACGCTTCAGCTGCCCCCTTCGCCCGTGCGTCTGTGTCCAGCACGGCCCCCTCTGCCAGCAGGCAGGCTCGCCGGACGCAGGGTCCACTTCCACATTCCCTCCTTGGAACCCCATCAGCCCTCCTGCCATCCTCGTCCTGGCTTTTGGGATTTTTCTTGCTCTTCTGAGCATGATTTTAACGGTGATAGTGCCAACTGTTTTCTCCTCTGCCTCCAAGGAGAATTTCACACTTACTGATGGGACACGTCGAGAATTTAGTTATCAGGTCCCAATTTCTTTTCCTTTCTCTCCTCTTCCCTTTTTTACAATGGCTGCTTTGGTCAATTTTCAACAGAATTTCAGATGATGGCTCAGATAAAGACCACATGGTGTGTCTTCACTTTAGAATATTTATATTTTGGGATAGGGTTCATGGGGTCCATTGCCCATATCATGAGTTTTGTCTGTTCTCTAAACCTATAGACAAGAATTCATTTTCCTCAGAGGGACTGGAAACTTTCCAGATGACAACTTGGCAGCTCCCAGGGTAAGGGTGCCAGTGAGCTATTGTAACAGGTGATTAATTTATA
>RJWJ010018614.1:0-31359 GCA_004363605.1 Indri indri
AAAAGAAAAGAAAGAAATAGTATTATTTTGTTTACCAAAAGAAAGACATGGGCCCATGAGCTATTATTTATTAAGAGCACTTGCCTCCCAGCTATATAAATAAGACTCGAGCAGCCTGAAATGTCTCAACTCTCTTATCTTTGAATGCCTACTTTACAACCAGAAAGTTGAAAAGTACAAACATCTTTAGGCAATAATTGTTGCCATCTTATTCACAATTAATTGTAGATAAAGTCTTTCCTCAGAATAGATAAGTTAATACAAAATCTTATGGTGTTGTTGAAATTACAGCCCCAAATCCTTACTTATAAATCAGAAAAGAAATATACTATATTTTTTAATTTGTTCTGGAAAATGATCCATGAATGTATGGAGTCAATATTCAAATACATGCAAAATATTGATATCTTGATTTACCAATGTTATTTGGGCTATGCGATGAATAAATAAATATGTAAAAGCGCCAAAGGCAGGGCAAGTCATTAGCTATTGCTGATTACCAAGAATAAGTAGAAATGAGAAACCCTCCTATATAAGAATATTCGGTTCCCACAGAAAGCAGATTTCTTCTCTGATGACCTTTATCACATATTGTTGGTGTTCACCCCTCCATACCTAGGGCAATAATTCCTGAATTCAGTCTAGAAGCAAAACAGCTAATATAAGCTAGAGAATGATAGAATATTTTAAAGTTGCCCAATAAAAGTTAGATGCAGAAGTAAATATATATGTATATGTATATATATAGTTACTTATATACAAATAGATAACAGAAATGGGACAATATTGAATTTATGCCTTGTATTTGGTTCCATGTTATACATAAACTTTTCATTTTAACATAGCCAACTTTAATAATTGATTATATTTCTCATTAATAATTCAAATTTTAAATATTAACAGCATGATTGACACCTTGCTCTCATATAATATAACAACATAATCGCCACATTAATTTAATATAAACAAATTTATTGCAACACCCTGACTTGGTATTATTTTGACGATATATCTAAGAAGGCAAAGTAAAATTATTTAGAGTGTGTTGGTTTTTTTATTCTTTAGGTCTTTAGCATCTACGGAAACAAATCAAAGTCTACTAAAAATAAATAAAAGTAAATGTGCATGTTCATTAAGTTCACTTACATGCCACTTCCAGAGATGCATTTCGACTCACTGCTTCACCAAGATAGTTCCTTGCAACACAAACGTAGCTTCCTTCATCGGGTTTACTTCTGCGTCCATGCACAATGCGCAAGAAGAATAAGGATCCGCTGGGCAGAAGCATCCTGTGGGAACGGGGATCGTCCTTGTCAGTCTCCACCCGCTCCCCATCCTTGTACCACTCAATGGTGGGCGTCGGCCGGCCCTCCGCCTTGCAGTTCAGCGTGGTGGGCTCTCCCTTAGAGACGATGACATCCGAAGGGTGCTCCACGATCCGAGGGGGAAAGTCTTCTTGGCGAAGACGAGATCCTATAAAACATGACCGAAGGGACACAAGCTTTACTATTTTCTTATTTACACCTTCTATTTCACTTGGGTTCATAATGGTGACATTAAACTCTTCAATTATTCAAATGAATAACTTAATATCGTTATTTAATTTATGTTTCAATCTTTTGTTCTTTATACATCTCCTAAGTCATCCCAACTCCTTTGTGGAATGAGGCAATACAGCACGAAATTCATATGTTAATTTTAATGGTTTAGGTTCAACATGTTCTATGAATCACGATGAGCAAAAGTAAAAGAGAACGAGAGATTTTCTTTTGGGACCGACATGTTGGAATGGGTACTAAGATGAATAAAACTAACATTCTGTCCTCAAAGTGCTTACTGCTACTGGGTAAGAAAGACAAGTGGCAAGTACCTAGAATACACACACGGATATTATTTACCATGCTGATATTATGTCACTAGACTTTAACACAAAGAGAGACCTCCATATTATGTACGAATATTATCACAATTTAACAGGTGAGGAAGAATCTTAGGAAATGACATCAACTGCCCAAAAGTGTAGATGCAGTAAGCAGTACAGGCAGGATTTGAACCGAGGTGTGTCTGACTGAGGAACTCAGGTATAAATTTCTATGCTAAAATGAAATAAATGTTGCATAAATTTATATAAGAAATGCATTATAGGCAGAAAGCAAAAAAGAATATTTACTCTAACTTCAGCATAATAAGGAGAGCTCCAGAAAAGGGAGCACTTAAATTGAGCTATAAAGAATGGAAATATGACAATTAAGGGAGAAAGGCATTCAGACTGAAGGAACACCATGAGCAAAAAGACAGAAGAAATGAGAATATGTGCATGGTACATTTCACAATCAGGGAGGAAGTTGACATAGCAGGAAAAGGTATCAGGTAGTCTTAGAGATTGAGCTGAAAGGGGTTTAAATATTACACTAAGGAGTGTGACTTTTAGTCTACATGGATGACACATTTTGAGGGCACAGGGACATGACTCTCTTTGTTTTATAAAGACACTTTCAGTCTGCAGTATAAATGATGGATAGCAATGGAGGCAAAAAGACAGTCGAGAATTATTTAAATATTCCAAGAGAAAAATAAAAAGAATCTGACCTTGGGAAATGGTGGTTCAGGCAGAAAAGAAGGAGGAAGATACACGGCACATCACAAAATAAATATTTGACAGAATTGGTGTATCATCACATACAGTAGGAAGGAAGAGGGATAGGTGCCAATGACCTTCTGTGAATGCAATGGAAGTGGGGCAATAAAGGGTATGAGAAATAGGAAGAGCATGACCTGTTGGTATTTTAAGATCAAGCTTTGCATAATGGGGTGTTTTGAATAATTTTAATTTTTAAGGTGTCAGTAATGTCTGCAAATAAATGAAATGGAGATGCTGAGAGGAATGACCACGTTTGGAGACATAATGATCTACATAAGAGCTTCTTAAGAGTTTGCTCTTATAATTTTCCAACCAATCACCTAATATTAGCATATTTCTGCTCAATAAAAAGAAGCAATGTTTGCTCCTTTAGGTTATTCTGGCTCACTTTTAATATTAATTGAAAATGCATATTTTAACTTAATAAATGGAATTCAATTTGGTCATGAATGAACCTTTTCTTTTTTGAAGAGTATTAACTTTTAAAGGTTGCTGACTACCATTTTTTATCACATCAGATCCAGAAAATAACATATACATTACAAGTGTTAGGTACTTAAAGCAAAAGAGTAATTTACACGATACAGTTCAGAATTTTAAAAAAGATCTAAAGAGAACCAAAGTATATGGACAGGTAATTGCAGTACACATAACAATAATAAATGTTATATATCATGAGTACTGGGTCCCTAAAGTAAATGAAGAATTTACAGAATATAGAAGTAACAATTACTTTTAAAAGCCATAATCAAAAAAGTTCCCAAAGTATTTAACTATGAGGGGCTAATCATATTAATAGTTTGCAAATCAGTAACATATTCTCAAATGTAAAATGTCTGGATACATAGCCATAGACTCTAATCCTAAAATACATCAAGGGTTTTATGTCACTTTTCATATGACAGGCATATGGTATGCTTACAGACATCTTATTTAGATATTCTCCTTGTTCTTCTCTAATCTCCCACACGCAGTGACCTACATTTTCTCTACTGTAAAAATTGTTCTATTGTTAAAAGTAAGAAAGTCAATTGGCCATGCTACGAAGTTGGTATTTACTATATCAAATAGTTCCCTACCTTATTAGGCAATGGACCTGGATAAGGCAAGAATAGGACCAGAAATACACTAATACTTATTGAATGAAATATAAAATAATAGACTCATAAAAGAAAAAGAAGGGAAATATCAAAACTATTTAGCAATATGCTTTAGAATTCAGCATGTCCAGTGAGCACTCAGAGAATCTTGCTCATTTATCATTACGACATATATAAACTATGTTACATACAGAGGCTAGTGTTGTAGCATCAGCATATGTTTCCAGTAACTTTACTCCCGCTGTTATAAAAACTTCAAAAGAACACCCACAACCTAAAAGTAAGAAGTAAATCTATAAAACTTAGAAGAAATTAGAGAAGCAAATTTTCATGACATTGAGTTAGGCAAAACCTTCTTGAATATGACATGAAAAGCGCAAGAGACAAAAGAGGAAAGAGATAAATTGGACTTCATATAATTTTAAAATGTTTGTGCTTGGAGACCACATCAAAAAGTAAAAGCCAATCCACAGAATCACAAAAAAAATTGCAAATGAAATATCTGATAAGGGACTTAATCTAGAATAATATTATAAAGAACTCTTATAACTCAATAAAAACATAAATAACCAAATTTTAAAATGGGCAAAGGATAAGAAGTTAGACAAATTTGGCCAGGAAGTTAGAAGTTAGAAAAATAGCCAGTATGAAAAGATGCTCACCATCATTAGCTGTTAGGAAAATACAAATAGAAACTACAACGAGATATATGTCATACCCACTGGGACAGCCATCATCAAAAAAATGTAAAATAGTAAGTGTCAGGGATGTGAAAAAAGTAAAAGCCTCACACATTGCTGGTGGGAATGTAAAATGGTACAGTCACCTTGGAAAACAATCTGAATGTTTCTCAAAATGTCAAACATGTAGTTATCATACAAACCAGTAATTCCACTCTGAGGTACATACACCCCCTCAAAGTGAAATCATATATTCACACAAAAACTTGTGTATATATATTCATAGCAATATTATTCACCATAGTCAAAAAAGAAACCACTCACATGTCTGTCAACTAAATGGATGATGATGAATGGATAAATAAAATAAATGTCCAACATAAATGGAAAAATAAAATGTGGTATATCTATACAATGAAATTTAATTCAGCAACAAAAAGGAATGCAGAATTGATACTCACTATAGCACAGATGAACATTGAAAACATAAGTGAAAGAAGCTAGTCGCAAAGGACTAAATATTGCGTAATTCCACTTACGTGAAATAACCGGAATAGGAAAATCCATAGAGATAAAAAGTAGATTAGCGGTTGCCTAGGGCTGGGGGTCAAGGAGACAGAAGAGTTACTACTAATAAGGATGAAGTTTCTTTAGGGGGTGATGAAAACAATGTAAAATTGATTACAGTGATGTTTGCACAACTGTGTGAACGTTATAAAAAAACCCCATCATATTGTACACTTTAAATGGGTGAATTTTGTGGTATATGAATTACAAATTATATCTCAAGGAGTTTTTTAAAAGTAATGACTAAAAGGGCACCGTGGACAAGTTTAATACAGGGTATGTAACAATTTGTGTGCACTACTAACCACAGTTGGGTCATTTTCTTCATTTATATATAAGATTTTAAATGTAATCGTCAGGCCTACAATGGCTAATTAGAGCATAAAATAAAAAGTTCTCACCAGCCAGATAGATAGATAGATTGGAAAGATACAGAGATAGATTAGAGAAATAAACAGATATATAAAAGTATAGCTATGATCTAAATTTTAAGATGTTATTAAATTAATTAAATTATGATATCCCTTAAATTCAGATATTACACAACCACAGCAATAGTCTTTAAGATGAAGTCAATCGATAAGTCTTATGCAGTCCATGAATTCTTTGAAATTGTGTGTAAAACTGGGTATTACTGTATATAGTGGGGGTGAGTAGCGGCAGTGGAGGCTGGTGTAGTTTTCATCAAGTTTTCAAAGAAGTCTGAAAATATGAGTGGCTCATCAGTAGTTTGCATAGTTTAAAATTATTAAGTACCACTGAACTAGAGGGTAGTCTACATTATTGGCCAAAACAATTGCATTATTTGATCAAAAAACAAAAGGATGTTGCCAGCAAAACTCATTGGGGACACAGAACTGAACAGTAGGGGGGCTACTGATCACACGATATGCCACGAAAGTTTAACCCTACGACTTTCGATAATGAAAGTGTGGTCCCTCAATGAGCAACACAAAGAAGTGATAAATGCTTGAGGTGATGGATACCCCAATTGCCCTGATTTGATTATTGCACACTGTATGCCTGTATCAAAATATCACATATACCCCATAAATACAAGCAACTATCATGTACCCATAATAATTAAAAATGATTTTTTAAAAAAATGTCTGAATATTTTTTTCGAAAAAAAGAAAGTGTGGTCTCCCAATGAGTAACATGGGCATCTTCAAAAGATATATTAGAATTGTAGCATCCTGGGCCCAATTCTAGCCCTACAAAATCCAAATCTGCATTCTAACAAGATTTCCGCAAGGGATGTACATGCACAGTGAAGTTCGAGAAGCACTGCTCTAACCGGTTTTTGTATAAATGTGAGCTAAGAATGTTTTCACATGTTTAAAGTGCTGTTAAAAGTAAAACAAGGAGGAGAGGGAAGAGGAGGAAGAAGAGGAGGAGGAGGGTGAGGAAAAGGAGGGGGAAGAAAGGCCTGTGAAGCTGGAAATATTTACTGTCTGGTCCTTTACAGAAAAAGTTTACCAACCCAGCTCCAGAGTACCTGAATATCACTTTCCACTACTTAGTTCATTTTAAAATTTATTTTACATAAGACCACAAAACTCTTTTCTCCATATTTCAGAAGAAAAAAAATTACTTTGACAGCAATGTTAATACTGTCCATATAATGGGAAACAGGAACCCTATTTGAAAGAGACTAACAATGTATTGGAATAACTATCTACAATTCTAACTTTACTTGTGAATGATACCATGTCTAGCATCTTTTTGTATCTTGATTATTAATTGGGCAATGGGTCAAGGTTTAACTTAAGAAATGATATTCAACTCTTCCTAGCAATTATAAAACAAAAAAATGGAAATTTGTCTGAAGGTCCTATAAGTGAACATCCAAATGTTTATTTTTACAGTCCAAGAAAGTTAGCTGTGAAATAGTCACATGGGCCTGTCCATAACTGACTATTTAGTAGAGACAGACTTAGAACTCAATACCTAATCCAAAATGTGGCAAGCTTCTTAAAAAATGGTTAGAGGGATTTCCATGTATTTACATGTTCATATAAATCAAGTCATACTATCTGTATCCTTCTGTAACTTTGCTTCACATTATGTCTGTGAGATTGATTCGTATTAATACAAATACATACAATGCTAGTTCATTCACTGTCACTGCTGGGTAGTATTCCATTGTATGGCTAAATGGGAGCTCGCTATACTATCTTTGCAGCTTTTCTATCAATGTAAAATTATGTCAAAATAAAAGTATAAAAATAAAAAAATTAAAATTAAAAATTAAAAAAAAATGTTAGAGGAGCAAATAAAGATTGCATATTGCATTTAGGCTAATTCCAAAACCTTCTTCTAAAGTTGGTTTCAATGAAATGAATCCTAGTCGTGAATGCTACTAGTCATAATTAGACCAGAAAACATCTTCATTTTTTTTAAAGTGTGATTCTCAGATTACCTGCATTAGAATCATCTGGGATTTTTCTTAACACTTCACAAAGTTGCCTGTCATCCTTGTCCAGCACCATGCTAATCTCTTTCATATTGTGCCAATTTTAGTATATCCCCTATCAAAGCAAGCACTGGGATAATTTTTAAAATGAAGATTCTTGGTCTCCGTCAGATGCATCAGAAATTACCAGTGAAAGGGTTTAAGAAGTTGCATTTTTAGCAGGCTTACCAGGAGAAGATCATGTACTTAGACCTTGCTAGATGTAAGCATTCCACAACAACAGCAAATTAGACAGCCAGATGCAGGCATCTTCGAATAGTGTTCTAAGCACCCAAATTTACATAATGGATTATTTCTGCTCCTCACAGACTCTCAAACAATGATTTTGTAATGATTTTTTGGTAAAATATTTAATTTTTTTAAAGTTGAGTGGTTTATTAGCTCTTCAAATTTTTTGAAGGTGAAGTATAAATTATAATTCATGAATATAGATAAATTTAATTTTATTCAGTCAATAACAACGCATTTGCAGTGAGTGCCACAGAGCTTTTGTTTTCAGGAAATGATTTCAATTATATAATATAATAAAGGAGAATGAAGAACCTAGAATAACATTTGTTGATTTCATTTCATGTGTCCCAAAGTAAAATGCTCCTGCCTCATTATTCAGTTGGGCTATAGTATTTCTTTGAACTATGCTTTATTTTTCATACACAAACTGGATAACCCTATCAACAATTGGTCCTTCCACAAGTTAAGCAATGCAACTTAAATTTTTCTGAATGTTTTTGCCAGCAGAAGTTATTTTTGGCAAATTAGTGGTAGTGTGTGAAATACACTTCCTCCAGCAAAATTTTTATGCAGCCTCTGGTTTTCGCATTCTTTCTTACAAATATATGTAACAGTATGTCTTACTTCACAGTGTTTCTTTTAGTAAAATATCTCCCCCAAAATTATCTGAATAAAATTAATCCAGGAAGAATGTACTAGGATTATTCCAATTTTGAATGTAACCACCTACACCTCCAGATTTGGGAGGTATAGTAGCACTATTTGAAAAAAAAAAAAAAGGTTGTTTGACGCATCACAATAAGAAGGAGGCAGTGTGACAGAAATAAAGGACATAGGTTATTAGCCAGCTAATATTTATGCTTTACTTGTACCAGGTGTTAAGCAGAACATCAATGTCTCAAGAATCGGGTTAGAAGATTTAAAGAAATAATACATATATATCACCAGGATAGGTGGTAGGCATTCAGTATATCTATTTTTCCCTTCTGTAAGCCACTATAAATATTCTTTCCAAAATTTAGCCCATAAAACTCTAATCGCATTAAAAAATGATTCTCTTTTCTAAGTGTTATTCTTGCTTTAACGTTTTAATGCTTGAAATATTTTAGCTAGACTAGCCTGAAAGCTTTACACAAGATTCAAAGGAAAGTCGTTACTGATTTATTGTTCGTCAAAAGAAATCTTACTCAAAATTTTCTCCACTGAAAAAAAACGTATCTTAGTGTCACTGCAAACGCTGTCCACATTGATTAGTGAGCTTAGGTAATTTGCAATGAAATGGAATTAATGACTCGCTCTATCACTCCATCATTCCACCAAGTCTGTTCTTACAACTTTTTCAACCTTGAATTCTTCACGATGATTAAATTCGAGTGTACTTCCCTTATGAGGGAGAAGGGAAAGGAAAAGGGCTATGACATAACTTTTTGTTTTTTTTCTAGAGGTCCTATGATGTGGTAGGATGTGGTGGTAAGGTCAATATTTAGAGAACACAAAGGCTTTTTTATTCTTTCCAGCCTTACTGAAACTCTTTCAGGAGATTTTCTAATTTGCTGTTGGCCTAAATCAATTTATAAGATTTCCATTTCTTCTGGAGGCACAGCAGTGTTATGTTAATAAAAATAAGTTTAAATTAGAAACGTCATCAAAATTGAGACCTAGAAATACAACTTATTTTTTACAAAATTTCAACATGGCTTTTCAATGTCCTAAAACTAAAGAGCTTATTGTGCGAAAGGGAACTGACAAGGACACAGAGCTTTCTTATCCAACTCAAAAGGCAGCCTTGATCCTGAAAGTTTTCAGTTGTACAATACAGAGACTTGCAGCATCCCTACAACCCAGCTTCCCACGTCCAACGGGCAGGAGATTGAGCTATCGGAGTCATCTTATCCCAAATCTCCATTTTACAGATGAGGGGGAAAAAAATGGAGTACCAAAGAACTCAAGTTTCTTTCTCCAAAACTGAGACTAGACGGTCACAGTTATCTTAGCTGTCAGTCCAAGCTCTGTTTTCAAGATGACTTTTTCTTCTCTATACCCCTCCCTCTTACCCCTATTTTGGAAGACTTAAACTGAAAAGTCCCATGCACCAGATTTCAGTTGTTTTTTGTTTGTATGGTTAGTTTTATGACCTTAAAGCAATTATCTAAACTTTTCTATGGTACTATTCCTTCATCCCCAAATTGAGGCAACTGGACGAGTAAATTGCTACAAACTCATTGACCTGTAAAATGATCACACTCTTTATGGCTGTCACAGCAATGATATCTTAGCAGACATATCTAAAAGAGAGGGTAATGGATAGCAATTTAAAGTTATGAACACAAAGCAAATTTCTAAAGATACACACTTTAGATTAATATTCATACCCTTAATAAAAGCATAGATTAGAAACAGCTCTTGTAGGTCTTGTGTCTACAATCAAAAGCAATGGGTATCTACATGCCTTCTTGGAAAACCCTCCAAAAGTTAACAGTTATTTAAAAGACTTAAAAAATAGCTTATATAACACTTGGAATTTATCCTTAAATTTCTATGAAATTTATTTACATTGATAATAAATACATGGTTCAATAAATCATTTTAAACTAAGACCAACTGGCAGTAAATGGATAGTTATTTGAAAAGTAAATATTTCATTCATTATGTAAAATATTAATACAATCTTCATCAAAGATCTTCAAAATTTCCTTCCTTACTCAGTGTGAATGGGTTGCTCTTTCGGGAGAAGGTAACAAATACAGACACATCAAATTTTTTTTTCTGAATTTCACAATTGTATTTCAGATCTTTACTTATCTACTGTAAACAGCAATTGCTGAAAATATTAAAACTGGAATACTTTTTCCCTGTGATATTTCTCTACCACTCCATGTTATTCGGTGCCTTCATTGGGAAATTTTAATAACTTTAAAAATATTATTACATTTTCTGGCTGCCCACATCCAAGGCACGGAGCCCTTGACTTTGCCTGAACAAGCAGGTACAGTGACAGACAGAGCGTCGGCATCAGGGGGATGCAGGACTGGTTTGTGTAAGTTAGAATCAGTAGACGAAGGCAATGGATCCAAACGTGAACCCACGGGAATATCTAGGTAATGCTGAAGAGAAATTTTGAAACCACTAACCTGAAAGTTTTCCAGAAAATTGCTAGGGATGATTTTCCTCCTGAGAAATAACAAATTAATATCCTACTTTATAAATTCATTTTCTAGCAAATCAGTAAGGACCTGATATATTACCCTGGATATTCATCCAACGCTATTGCAAATCAATTTGCTACATCTTACATGGTTGAAAGCATTTTTTAAAGAGTGATTTGCCACTGAATCAGAGGTTTTCATGAGTTATGCAGATTTGCCTTACAATGACAAAAACAATCCCTATTCTAAGAAGATATCTTTGAAATTTAGCTTCTTATTATCATACTTAGACTATTTTGATGTGATGTAAAATTACATCTGGCTTTACAAAAGGTGATGTAATGAAATCATCTCCAAACTCATTAAATTGTTTAATAATGTTTAATTTTCTGAAAATCCTCAACATTTATTTGGAAACTATGAACAGGTTGCCAGAAAATGACATTCTGTTTAAATAAACTCTAAATGGAGTGACAAAATTTTGGCCTTCTATTTTGTTTCCTAAGGAATATATTCTGAAAATTTGGTAGTAGTAGCATTAATCTCAGCATCTGTAGATGCCAAAGGATCCAGGGTCAATGTTTAGAAAATGCCATTCACCCCAGCAATGACATTTTATACATGTGTACTAAGCTTTGTTAACTATTTAGCTTTTAAAAGATTTTCCTATATATCTTGACACATTTTCCTCAAACCTGACATATTTGCAGTTTAAATTCAGATTCAATTAAAAGATTCAATTAAATTAAAATTGCAGACAAACTTCTTTTACTATATAGTATACTAAATATTTTTAAAAGATAGAATTGAAAATAGCATTATAAACACAGATATTTTCTTAAAAGAATAATTGCTGAATCATTATGAAAAAATGTAGAACTGTCATGAGCCAAATGCATTAGTTGCATCATGCCTAAGTGATACACACAATGACAGATTTTAGGTTTATTAACTTCTTATCAACATTCAACTACTAAAGAAGTTGGTCTAAGATGTGAATCTTATTGCATTGATAAATAAGTTACTTTAATTAACTGGATGTCTTTCTAAATATGACTTTTAAACCATGGATTGGCTTTTGTGGAATGGAGGCTATTATGGAACAATGCCTCAGGAATTGAGTGCAAATTTTTGTGTGTATGTGTACAGGTGCCTTTTTAATAAATAATGACATCTTTGTCAGTTAATATAGATTCTCCATCTGTAGGACTGTAACATGAAATCACTATAATTCAAATGCTAGAAAGAAGTATGAACTCAAACAAATTTGTTATCCCCTTTATATCTTGGTTTCTTTATCCATAAAATGCAGTAGTATCAACCCAATAACATTGATGGGAAAATTGAATTAAATTTTTCCATGTGCTGAGTACATAGTAAGTACTCAGTAAATGCTTGCTACTATTACTAGCATTATTATAATTTATAATACTTTTATTAGTATAACCTCTATACTAAAAGGAGTCTGTGACCCCCATAAAGACAAGGAATCACTATTCTACCAGACATGGTCTTTTTTATACAATAGTAGGTCATTCAAAATACATCTTCAGCCTATCTCTCTACTCTGATTTTCTGCTGCTGCCTGTTCCCACCTACCAAATTGAAGGTCATTCTGAATGATATACCTTACCTGCATTTCCCTGAAGCGTCCATGTTTTTCACAGCTCTGTATCTAAGTCAGCTTTGCCATATACTGTATTAAACTCTACAGATGAAAATATTAGGTGCTCAATCAATATGTTATATAAATGCACAAATAAACATGTAACTTTTGTTATTCTCTCAATGGAACTACAGGTAGTTAGATTTTAATCAAAAACCTCTATATTAGTACAAATACTATAGAAAACAGTACAGATAGTTTTCAAAAAACTAAAAATAGAGCTACCATACAATCCAGCAATCTCACTACTAGGTATCTATCCAAATGAAATCAGTATATCAAAGGTAAACCTGAACTTGCGTGTTTATCACAGCACTATTCACAACAACAAAGACTTGGAAACAACCTAAGTGGCTATCAACAGATAAATGGACAAAGAAAATGTGGTATATATACACAATGGAATATGATCAGGCCATAAAAAAGAATGAAATGTCATTTGGAGCAACATGGATGGAACTAGAAGATGTTAAGTGAAATAGTCAGGTAGAGAAAAACAAATATTGCATGTTCTCACTCATATGTGGGAGCTAAAAAATTTGATCTCATGAAGGCAGAAAGTAGAATGATAGATATTAGAGGCTGAGACGTATGGGTAAGGAGGATGAAGAGAGATTGGTCACTGGGTACAAATATGAAGTTAACTAGAAGGTGTAAGTTCTAGTGTTCCATAGCAAAATAGAGTGACAATAGTTAACAACAATGTATTGTATATTTCAAAGTAGCAAGAAGAGAGGACTTGAATTGTTCCCAATGGAAAAATGATGAATACTCAAAGTGATTGACACCTCAAATAACATGACTTGATCATTATACATTCTATGCATGTAACAAAATATCCCACGCACCCCACATATGTAAAATATGTGTCAATTTTTTTTAGAAAAAGAAGCCAAAAGAAAAAAAAAATCTTTATAGCAGCTAAAGAAAGCTTCTATTGTGGTTCATGGTAAATTGGATGTGTATAATTTTAATACCACACATTACTATTAGGTGTGCTGAAGAAATGATTTGTAAATCATATTCAGTGGGATTTAAGCAAATGTCGATGCTTAACAATTCTTTGTGTTACTCTAAACTATTTTATTGATATAGGTTATACTGACACTGATAACTTTTCATTATGAAAATCTTGAAATCACTGCATGATTAATACACAAGAAACATCTATTTTTGAGTACTTTTCCATTATGTGCTTAGAAAGGATTTAGGTGTATCAAACTAAATTTGTTGAGGGCACAATAACAACATGACTTAGGGTAAATGACATGACAGAAACAGCAATATTACCAGAACATTGCCTGAAACTAACTCTTATCAGCAGTTTCAAGGTGTGGTCAAGACAAAATCATTTTTTCTTTTTAAAGCAACATATTTTTCCTTGAAATCTCTAAACTGCACCTGTATGAGACTATGTAAATTAAGGCTAGACCTCTTGCAGTGAAAGACCCAAGTCAAAGAACAGTATACTGATCCCAAAGATGAAAAGAAAGATTTTCTCCTGAATGTGGGAATGGCCAAATTATTATTATTATTTTTCCATTGTATAATAGCTTGCTGGCTTGGGAGTAAAGGAGATTTATAAAGGTAGCTGAATACAACTTGGACTTATCACTTTGTCTTTGGCTACCGCACTCAAAGTTGACCAAACTGAACAGAGGTAACAGCATCCCATTTCTGGGGAAGTAATTGCAGGATAAAATCTAAATTCACTTATACTTCATGCAGGAGTGTAATTCAAACATCTTAGACAAGACTTGTGATATGAAATAGGTCGAAGAGAGGCCATGTCTAATCAGCTACAAATAGCTCTTAAGCTCGGAATAAAAATCTGTTTTCAAATTTTTAGAATCCTGTAGAAGATTTTTGAGTTTAAATTTTTCCCTCACTTTATGCATTCCATTAAAATAATAAATAAATATAAACTTAGACCAATCTCTTTCAAAAAAATTTGTCTCTAGTTTTCTTATGTAAATCATAATGATTTTGAAATGACATCTACAGTAAGGCTATGCAAATGGTTACATTTAGACTGCAAATTGGAGTTACTTTAGTAGATAAGGAATATAAGTTACCTTAATTATCAGGATACTTTTCATTTGGGGATCTATTTTCTCTTTATTTTTGTCTATTTAGGATTATCTGTCGATGCCTTTTAAAAGTAAGTGATTCAATGAAACTTAAATTTCTTTTCAAGAGATGTCTTCTGTTTCAGAGCAAAATGACCACTAGATAACATCACTGCTGCAACAGAAATACTGAGTGTACTTTTCAGTTAAAAGATTCTGTGTGCACAGAGAAAAAAGAGCTTTTTTTTCTGAATGGAGAAAAACAGCAAATGGGAGTGCTATAAATGTTTTAAAATGGTTTTTTTCTGCTTGAATTATGTTTCACTAAAATATATGAGACTCGATTCCTTGGGTCTCTCAAAAAAATCTGCAGTTCCTAGAAAAGTTAGGAAAATGTTATTTTCCACTCAGTCCATTTACTTTGAAGCCTTATCAGATGAGGGATCAAATGAAACTGATCATCACCAGGTTTTCCCAGGTTATTACCATGTGGACATGGTATTAACCTCCACCTACCCACTCTTGAAATGCAATGCTTTCTTGTCACAAAGCAAAAGGAGTGGAACGCATAGAATTATTCTGGGTTATGAAAAAGAAAGAAAATGCTGACAGGCAGGGGAATGAAAATGGATAGAGTTATAGCATTTGTGAAAGACAACAATAACGATAATTTAGAATAGGGTGGTATTTTTAAAACATAGGAAGTTGCTTTTACTGTCAAGTAGTCAATGCATCAAACTCTGATCATTTAGATTTTATAAATAAGCATCAACTAAAAATCTGAAAGAAAATGCAAAGTGTATACAAATTTTAAAAGAGTTTAATGATGTTTTCCTGATATTCCCCGTGGGTATCCTGCTTTCAAAGAAGCAAGAATTACCAAGTTTTGGTTTTTTAGAGATACACAAAGTGCTGTTGACATTTTTAAAAAAGGACATTGTTACTGGTTACTTTTGCTATAAATTTTCATCATAAATGGGAGAAAAAAATGAATAATCTTTGAGTTTTATGTAAAGTATTGAACTAAAAGCTTGAACTGAGTCTAAAAATTTCTGACTCGATAGTTAATGTCTCCCAAGGTGTGTACCTTACACCTTATTCTCTTCAGTGCTTTCCATGGAAAACTCATTCCCTCTCACTGTCAGGCATTATCTCTATGACAACAATAACCAAATCTCCAGTTTAGTATTTCCAGCTAAGGAAAGCTCTAGGCTTTGTTCAGGTGCCCACTTGAATGCTCATTCATCATCTCGAATTCTATGTATCTCAAAGTGGATCCCTCACCTCTCTGCTCCTACACTCCATCCTCCTCTTTCCTTCCTGACATCATCTCCATCTTTCTTCAGGTCTCTAATGCTCAAAATTCCAGTTGTAACATTTAGCTATTCAATTTATTTCATATTCACTTTCATATTCATTTTTCATACATTTCTGTGGGTTCTTCCTTTTTTTTCCAGGTTTGTGCCTATCTCTTAGTTTCACAGTTGCCATCTCTCTCTAAACTCACTTCCACACTATCACCATTCCAACAGCTTTGTAGTTTCTCCCTTCTTAGTATGTTCTTTCCTTTTCCTCATCACTCCATTTCTAGAAAAATACTGAAGGATTTTAGAACAGCCAGGTGTAGCTTTTCTTTAAACTAATAAAGAAGGAGGTTGGCTAGGTAAATCTTCTCAAACTTTCATGGAGTGTTCTAAATTCTTCTTATTCCCTCGGCCAGTAGTAATCCATTTATTCAGCCAGCTGAATCGCAAATTGGACTTCTCTAAGTCCAGCTTAAGCAGGCAGGATTAAGCAAATTGCCTCGTGAGTCTTATGATTAAGCACAGAACTCTGAGCCACCATGCCTGGGTTAGGCATTTATTTGGACGGCATTTATTCAGGCTGCCATGAGATCTTTGTGACACTGATTTATAGTCAAAGATGCCAGAACATCACTTACTATATTAAAACTTGGCTACGTTTCTCATTTTCTGAGTTCACTGCAGATTTAGAAAACTACATTGACTGCAGGGGAAAAAGGATGAGATGCAGAACTCTCTGTTTCATTCACATAGCTTGTGCTCAATATGTTTATCTAAACTACCCATACAGAAATTGGGTCCATGGGCCAACTGCCTCAGATACAGATCTTGAAATAATGATGTAGGCATTGATATAATCTGGCTGGCTTTTTCCATTGATTTACAAGTACTTTTAAATAAAGCTTTAAAATATCAGCTATTAAATAGAGGCCTTAATTTAACCTCTGAACATTCCCTATGAGATCATTAGTAAAATAAATAAATAAATAAATAAATAAATAAATAAAGAGTATAGTGGCATCAATGTAGTTAATACACATTTACTGGCCTCCATATATATTTGTCTAGTATGTGTAATTTGAACTCAAATTCACAAAAATGCTAAAGAATATTTCACAGCAAATATATGTCAACAGTCTAAAGTCCATCAACAATCGGGAAATGAGGGGTTGCATCTCTGTTGTCATTAGTTTACAACCAACTGATTTCTTTAATTAGCCTCACTGGGGCTAAAAAAAGGTATTAAACACCCAATGATCAGTCATGGAAACAAAGGCATGAATAAGAGCACAATGTATGTCTTAGCCAGGCTCAATAAGAACCACCTTGATGTGCTGATGGTCCCTAATGAAGACAACTGCCACCAATTAGACAACTGAAAATTAGGTTGAAAACTAAAGTGTTAAAACAGGAACAAGGGACTGACCCCTGAATACTAAATTATTTTTAGGGAGCATTTAATCACTCTCACAATACCAAAAAATAAGTTTTAGTGATTTTTCTTTACTACAATGAGTAATTCTGCTTTACACTTTACACATTGGAGGCTTACATTTTAGCTTTTTTTGTTTTCCTTTTCCCTTTTGAAATTTTGCTGGAATTCTAGCTTAATACACTTTTTAATTATGTTCAACTTAGATCTATGAATATACAATTGGAAAAATAGGCCATGTAGTATATTTAAATATAGGGCCTAAGCAAATAGGGTGCATGGCTTCTGAATTCAGACAGACTTCCAGTTCAGTCCTGGTTCCTGAAGGGCAGGTTAGTTCTGAAGTAGAAAATAAGGGGATATCGAATTCCTAAAATATCAAATTCCTTAACCAATATTAAGAGTGATTATGGAAACCACCCAAGTATCAGAGTCTGGGTAAGATGCAGGAGAAGCCCCAGCTCAGCCTGGGTGAGGAGTGACCATGTGTGTCTATGTCTGTATTTGTATCTATATATTATTCTTACACTAAGCACATTGCCTAAAGAGCTCATTGCTCACAGAATTTTCTTTGATAAACCAAGAATTTTACAACACTTAACACACTTTTGCACAAGCCACTTCCTTCCTTCACATAATAAAAATAGAAATTCTTCCAGCTTGCACACTGGCAGGCAGCCTGCGTTTGCCAGTACTACAATTATTTCTGAACGACTTGGCACAACCTTTAATGATATGCTTCTTGCATCACAGGATTCGATGTTCCGTTTTTGCCCATCTCATCACTTTAGTCTCCAGAAGTTGTATTTGCCTGGTTATTATACACAGGGGCATTTCTGCATGGCTGTCCTTAGAGTCTACACCCTCAAGCTGCCTTAGAAGTGAGATCACCTTTGGATCTCCACTGGCTTAGTTCCCTCGAATGGGATCCAAGACGGGAACCGCCTTATGCTGAATTTCACTGCTATGGCCAATGGTGTAATAAGAAGTCTCCCTTGTCAATACTCTTTGGATTATAAAGGATCATATTCCCAATGTAAGCACAAGCATTTAAGGTTATGTAGGTTTCTTTTAATTTCATTTAAATGTTTCCTTTAATAATCAGGGCCAAACAGTATATGCCAAAATATATGATAGTGTTGGTAACCTACAGTTTTCCATAACTAATAAACTAGTGCCTAGACATTAAACACACACACACACACACACACACACACACACACACACACGAGTATAAACACATTTACAGAATCATGGGAACAAATTTTTTCTCATTTTTCCCCTCAAGGAGGAATCTGCCACTCAATATTAATGTCAAATATTATAATCTATTAAACAAAACATTTGACCCCAGTGAATATCTTATAAAACCAGAACATACAATATATGTAATTATACTATCAGATTAATATATCTATTCTTCAGTGGAAGGCATAAACATAAGTCTCCACATAACTATATATTTATGAAGAGAAATACATGAGCAAGTATTTTCAAGCTTACTGCACTCATACCAAAGGCAGGTGAATGAATGCATGAGGAAAATGACACAGGTCTACCCCTTACTGTCAACTGTAGCTCGCTTGGTTGAAGAGACCTTTCCAATTCTTGGCAGAATAACAAATTCTCGAGCAGAGAGGGGATGGGGTGAGATTTTTTCTCCTGTAAGTAACTTAATGAATGAAGTACTAATTAACATTATGGCATTGATAAATGGAGAGAGAGATTAGGGATGCACTCGATATGCAGACCTTCGCAGATGGACTGTCAAAGCCACATTAATTCCTATCTCATTGGAGCATCTGCTTCTCCCATAATCCACTGGCCCTTGATACGAACAACACAAACTGTTGTGACTCAATTCGATTTATATCAATCTAATTTCTTTTAATCCAATTTGTATTCCAATCTACTACCTTCTAATCACTTAAATCTTCAGCCTCCATCTGGTAAATTTTCTCTCAAAATTAACCAAGCAGATGCCTCTGCGATTGTCTTCCACAGTCAAGCTAATCAGACCCTCGCAGTGGCCTATAGAATCCACTGAATAGGTACGTGACTTACGGTGTTGCCCTTCTAGTTACAAACACAGGGAGGTAGGAAGACCATTTTATCTACCATTAATTGGTTCATTTGCATAACACTGCTCGGGAAGAAACACGGGACACAAAAGCCAAGAGAAGAAAACTACAGGAAGAGAGCAAAATGTGCTCGTTTGTCAAGTGAGCTTTATAATTCAATCTGTCTTTTGTGTAGGTTAACCAACATGGAGTGAGAATATCATTTCATTCTGTAGAGTCTAAAAAACTATCCTCTGTACTCCGTGGGATTAAAGGAGTTTGTCTAATAACCACAGAGTCATAATGGAGATCCAAATTTGGTCCACCAATATATTCTTAACATTGACTTCTGAATTTCAGAACTATGCACTAATTTATTCACTGAAGCATATGTGTCATAAAGAATACAGCCCCTGGCTAGCATTGACATTCACTCCCATGGAAGTTCCACTGCGGTCCATAATTAAGGTCACAGATTAAACATTCCCCTACGGGCAGCCGGGACAGCACTACCTGTGGAAGAAACATCATTGTACAGACATGGTAATTAGCAAAAATAAATAAATAAGTAAATGACCCAGGACACATAAAGGCAAATACTATAGTAAGCTTTTTCTCATGTGACATTTATGAGGTTTGTTTCATTATTTTTTAACCATACATCTTACATGTATGTCTTGATAATACTAAAAAAATTCGCATTTTTGTTTTGTTTTGTTTTTCAAATTTCATGGCACCATCAAATAGGAACATTAAAGTATTCAATGGTGGACCCCATGAGAATCTGGCCTCAGGAAGACTTTTGCTATTGGAAAAAACCTGAAAGATAATCCAAGAAATTTGTTAAATCTACAACATAGCTGATCTTGGAATGAATGATGCATAGTAAGTCAGTCTCATGAACATTTTGAAACAGAAAATGTCAAAATTCCTTCATAAAGCACAATATATTTACAGTTGATTCAAATAATTGAATGTAGAATCTATTTCTATAATTCCAACTAGAGTAAAATATAAAAGACAGAGCCTGAAGGTGGCTGGGTCACTGGGTGCCCAAAATAACTAGAGAAATCCAGTTTGAGATACCAGAGGACCGTGGTGAACTGAGGGGTAGCATAAGAAACCAATCCATCTCTACTTCTGCCCTGAGACAGCCCATGAGTGACACACACCACTCAGCGAATAAAACAAACTACTGTGGGTCCAGCTCTGTCTCACATTCACCTCTCTGAGCCTTAGTTGTTCATCTGCGATGTGGATTGAACATTCTATTTCCTTCTACATACCGTGTTAAGGATGAAAATGAGATCATATTTGTAAAACCACAGTTTTGGAATTCTAAATTGCCATATCAGTGTAAGACAGTATAGCAAGGCCATTGAAGAACATGAACTCGGGGTAACTGTGGACAAATTACTAACTCTCTTGGTACCTTGGTGCAAAATGGTGATGATAATGTTTCTTACCTGTTATTACAATAAGACACACAGTATGCTTAAAGGAGTGCCTGGGGCAAAGTGTTCCAGGGAAATATAAGTGTCAGCTAAAGCTGTAGTCCCTAACCCACCCCCACCCAACACCCCGGCTTTGGCCTGTTAGGAACTGGGATGCACAGCAGGAGGTGAGCGGCAGGCCAGTGAGTAAATCTTCATTTGTATTTATAGCCACTCCCTGTCCCTCGCATCACCACATAAGCTCCAGCTCCTGACAGATCAGCAGCGGCATTAGATTCTCACAGAAGCACGAACCCTGCTGCAAACTGTGCATGCGAGGGATCTAGGCTGTGTGCTCCTTATGAGAATCTGGTGACCAATGATCTGAGGCGGAGCTGAGGCAGTGATGCTAGCACTGAGGAGCAGCAGCAAATACAGATTATCATTAGCAGAGAGGTTTGACTGCACAATAAATGTAATGTGCGTGAATGATCCCCAAACCATCCCCCATTCCCCCCCCACCCCCCACTGGGCAGTGGAAAAATTGTCTTCCATAAAACTCGTCCCTGGTGCTAAAAAGGTTGGGACCACTGAGCTAAAGGATAAAAGCTAAGAAAGTTGTCTTTGTCTTGTAAGTTTCCAAATATGTCTGGATGTTTATAAACAGTTCAGTAGCTAAAGAGCACTGCCTGTTTTCTCGATAACATTTTTCTTTTCAATAATAAAGACAAACTGAATTATAAGAGTATAATTATTTCACGTGTTGCAATGAGGTCTATCAATGTAAGTGGAAAGAAAATATAATCACTCACTTTTCATTGGCTTTCATCTGAAAACAGTGACCTCAATTGTATCAATAATGTTATCATTTACTCAAACAAACGTATTGTGTACTATGTGCCAGACAGTGTGCTAGGAGGAGACAGTCCCAGTCTCATGGAGGTCAGAGTCTTGCATCCTGGCACTTTGATTAAACCCCTTTTCCTCTCCGGGCAGTAAAATATCTGAAGCAAACATGTCATGTGCCTCCTTGAATGCCGAGGAGGCTCATGAAACTGACTTAGAATTTTAAAAGTATTGGTTAAAAGTCTACTTTCATAATCCAGGCCTCAAGAAGAGAGCAGAGATAGAAACTGCCGAGGTTCTAGAACATCCAGAAATGATTCTATAAGTAGCTTAGCCACCAATATACTCAAAGACTACCCTATCCATGCTACACCTCTGATACAACAAAGAGTGGCCCTTGATGGATAAGAATATATATGTGTATCTATGGGAATAACCAAGAGGACCAGATGATATTCTGAAGAACAAAACCCTTGAAAATCTAAACAAGACAGCAAGACTGGAAGGTCCAGTTGATAACAAACAGGTCTCAGCTTCCATATTACCACCGTCCCAGCTCATTATTTTTCCTCTAAAACTTTTACACCTCAGCACCAAACCCCACCCCAGCAATCAACCAATGTAACTGAAGCCAGCATGGACAAGGCTGGCTGGTAACTTATATACAATATTGTATGAAGTAGTTTATTAATCGTTGTCCTAGAATTTTAGTTATTTATAAGGACCTTATTTCTTCTGCAAGATTTAACTAATTAGTATTTCTGGTGCCTAGCACAATACTCTGGTATATGTACATGTTTAGCTCACTTTCAATAATATTAATATTCAACATCAACAAAAATGATCAATAGAGTTAAATTTTGTGGAACTTTTAGGCACTAGATGCTTGACCAAGGTTATTCTATTTCCTTCTCAGTAAAACCTTTGTGTAATGATCCCTGTTCTACAGATGAGGAATGCAAGAATTTAAATAGCTTGCATAGATTCACAGGAAACTGTCATTATCCACAATATTCAAAGGTTTTCAAAACATAATCAAATATTTTGTGCCCTATTTTTCAAAAGGCAAGAAAATATATTTCACATATGCTGTGTCATCGCTGTGTTTTTTGCTGAAGATTTAGCAGAGGAGACAGCAGGTTTATCAGGAGGGACCACCAGTTTGTTGAAGTGAACTGTTGTAGTACCATTTTTGAAGGTTCCCACTATCTAATCACTTCCTTAAAAACTTCAGCTTCTCCAGCTTTAAATAGTCTCTATAAAATTTGCACTGATCAGTATCAATTCGTTAAAATTTTTAAATCAAAACTGAAAGCCCAGAATTTTGACTTCTTTTTTGAAGAAACACATACGGAACTTAAAACTCCATAATCTAATCCTATAGCTTTAATTAAGGCAAATTATTAATGCTTCATATAGAATTGTTTGTTCATTATTGTGAGTTATTTTTACAAAAAGTGCTATAATTTTTATATTAGAAATTATAACTAATCTTTATTTGAACAGTTTTATTTAATTTTTAAGGCAATCATTTGTAAAGATTTTATGTAGTTTCATTTTGAAATAATTTATAGGTGGTTAGTGAGGCATAGCTTGACATGAGAAGAAAATCTATTTTTCCTCTAGTTTAACTTATTTTCTTTACATTGACAAATCTTTATTATTTAAAAAAGAAGACTTAAAGTGTAAAAAAAGAAAAATATACATTGCTGTTAGATATTTTAGTATCATGTATGCTAAAATATCTCCTTTCCTCCAAAAATGTTTCAAACATTTAAATTAGCTACTATATTTAAGAACAAGTCTAATTAAATCTCTAAAAAAATTAAAGAATCTTCCTAAAACAAAGCAGAAACCACAATACAAAGAAATGAGAATAACCATCAATGAAGGGGCAAATATAGATTTTATATACTTAATTTTATGATAAAGTAAAAAAATTATTGGAAGATAATTGGACATTGTATGCCTGTTCAAAGCATGACATGTACCCTATAAATATATACAACTGTTATGTCCCCATAATAATTAAAAAAATAAAATAAAAAAAGAATATATACATATGTAAAAGAAAAACTACAAGATAACAAAACATGCCTGAGCTTTTCAAACTGTTTTCAATCTGTTAACATTTCCCTTGGTTTTTTTTTTTCTTTTTTTTTAACATTGCCTGACCTCAGCAAAGAACAGTAATTTTAAGTCCCAGTAGAATGCCATAAGAAAAAATAGTACATAATTAAAACATTCCTTCTAAACAAATATATAGAGCACATTTTGCTGTATATATTAACACGCAAAAACAGAAAAGTTACTTTTTCTGTTAGTTATTCTCATCAGGAGGTTACCGACTAAAGGAAACAGGTAAGGCCCAACCGTGCCACACTGACTATCTTAAGGCACCTCTCCTTCACCCATCTCCAAGTCATTGATATATGCAAGGACGGGGCTCCCAAATAATCTCAACAGATAGTGCCCAGACTCTGTGAGAGAGGAAAAAAATTACTTTCAACTTAAAATCTTACTGATGTTTCCAACTTTCATATTACTGGAATTCATCAATATTTTCATTTGAAATATTCCTATTTCTATGTAGCATTCTATATACTATACCTTTAGATACAGGCACAACAAGAAAAAATATAATCAAGTGAAATTAGCAGGAAAGACATAACTCCTAATAAGCCTGGTAAGTCATTCTATAATGCTAATATCAAATGCCAACTTATAAATTATAATGCTACTATATAAAGAGATACATTTTATGTATATGTGTATATATAGTTTACTGACAAGAAGCAAAGTGACTTCTCCCCTTTGATTTATGGCTTATTTTCTAAAAGCTAGGTTTTAATGTATTTAACTTTCCAGCTATAAAGTTTTAAGTGATATGACAGAAACATAACAAAAACTTTTACCTCAAAAGAATGAAAATCCAAAGCGCGACATTTTTTAGTCTATCCTGTCAAGACTTGATAAAGAAAAACAAGGCAACATCCAACATACAGCATTTTAAATGCTCATGAAGTTTTGAAAGAAAAGTTTGCTACACTGTCATCTCACCCTGCCCTTAGGGACATTTGTGCTGTGCTGAAGTAATATTATTTCTTCAAAGGACTGAATTAATTCAGTCATTCATCATTTGTTTATTTATAGGTAATATTCCAGTGACTAATACACATCACAGAAGGGGAATAAAACAATAAAGATGATGTTTTCTCTAGAGAGAGTTACTCTAAAAATGGGAAAGAAACACGAAGTCATGAGTTCACCCAGGACACAACGTTTTTTTTTTCTTAAATACAACTAGCTGTATTAGTTCTCCTTCCATCCTAAAGGAAACATCTGTCAGCAAACCAGCTGAACTAATAAACACCATAATGTGTTAGAAAAGACCGTGCCTTGATTCATTCAAAATATAATAGATAAATACAAAGACACTCTCAGGAATGCAACTAATTGCATTAATGGGCATTTGCAAGGAAAACAAGACACATAAAAAATCATCTGTTCCTAACAACTTTTATGTCTTAGAGTTATAGCACAGGTGGAAGGGGACATATATTAAAACGGAACCTTAGGAAAAAAGATGAGAGGATATAAGTTAGGATGAGACTGTGACACTTTAAAGGCAGCCCTCACAGGTGTGGAGAACACAAAATGCAATTGCATAACCTACTGATATTTGTGAAAACAATCAGAACATACTTGAATATTTATGTTAAATCTAAATTTATATTTGCATTTGTAATTCATACGTTTTCACAGTGGCAGCAATAAAAATGAAATATTAACATCACCTGCTTAATGAGAATGTGTTCATTCGTACACACGGGATTTTAATTTGTAATGTAAATGTGGAACACTTTTATATTTGCGTTAAACTATTTATACTCCACGTGGTTATCAAACTAGCTAGTTTTAAGTAAGTTAAAATGTATGATCTCATTAACAAACTTCATTTATCATTTACTCCTTTTCTTTTTGAATGTCTTTAGATCATAATCACCTACTAGTTGTAAAGCTTGAGGACTCTACATAATTTCACAGTGAGAGATGGAGAACGACACCTCGCCCGCCCGCAGGACAATCCTATCTCTTCCCTTTCAACGTGAGGGTCAAGCTGTGCAGTCCCCAGAAAGCAACATTAAACAAGACAACTTAATAATGCACTAGGGAGGAAATCGCTTAATATTCATGTTGACAGAAAAGAAGGGAAGATGAATCACAGGGACTTCTGTGTTCTCAAGGAGGATTCGGGAAGGCCCTAGGTTCCAGTACAGGAAAGTTGATTGCTTTAAAGTAGTTCGCAGCAACCTTTGATGAAATGCTAAGGTTTACTGCAAATTGGCACTGGGTGACAAATGAGAGACCTTCCTTACTTTAACTTCAAATTAATCATATTGTCCCATTGATCTTTGTTGTCTGTAATGTGCTTCTCACAACCCTTTCTCATCTTCTGTATGGAAAAGCAATCTTTTCAATGAATTTTAAACAATTATAAAGACTATTTCCTCTCATATTTACTTCATCCTACAGGTGATTTCAGGAACAGCATGCTTTCTTAACAAATAAAAATGTGTTCCTCTCACTCTGTTCTTCATTTCTTATGACAAAATAAACATTAGAAAAATAATGGTCGATGTTTACCTGGTATTCAGAACACTGAGTTAAATGCATTCAACCTGTTAAAGACTATTTTTAACGATAATGATTAAATATAATTACAACCCTTTTCCCTAGAGCAATTTATTAACCCCCTTTGGATAAATACTTGTTTGCTGTAATTTTTAAAGGGCAATTGTTTTCATGTCTATTAAGCATTTTCCTCAATTTCTATCTGCAAAACCACTCAAAAGCTGCAATGCTATGAACGTAATAAAGGCTTAGCAGATTCATTGCCTGTTCATGTTTTTAAAATGATTTCCTTTTCAACTTTTGCTAATCGTTGCATTGAACTAAATGATAATGGCCTTAACAGTTCTTCTGAAAAATGAAATGAAATCCATTCTGGTATATTTATAGTAAATAAATATAAATGCAATCCTGAATTTAAACAAACACAGATTAATGCAGGACACAGCCACAGAGCACACAAACTTGAAGGGTGATGAAAGTTTACAATCTCTACTACACATTAAACATAAGATGCATTCATTCACAATTACATATGTTGATCACTCACTACCTGCTCATCACTGAGGATATACTGGTGAACAAAATGGAAACTCATGGAGGTTATTATCTGGTTGTATATAGCATATATGTTTATAAATTACGATAAATGTGATAAAGGGGGATGTAACAGGAAGAATTAATTTGGCTTACTGGGCAAGAAAGTCTTCTGTAAGTTAAGTGACTCTGAAGCAGAGTCCTGAAAGATAAATGAAGAACTGGAAGAGAACATTCCTGGCAGAGTAGCCAGCATAGGTTGTCTTTAAACAGGAAAGACCTTGCTATATTCTAGAAACTGAAACAACATCGGGGTGGCCAGAGTATAGAATAAGGGAACTGGTAGTGCAATAAAGTTTAAAAGTAAGTAGTTAGAGCCAAGAATATGTAGGAACTTATAAGACTAGGTTAATGATTTCAGTCCTATCATAAATGCAATAGAAACGATCGAGGTGTTTGAAACAGCTCGGGGAGCAATCATGATTTTGTCCACATTTTCAAAAACCACCCTCGCTACTCTAAGAAGATTCAGATGGAAGCATAGATATCAACTAGGAGGCTCTTGCAGTAACAAAGGTAAGAGATGACAGTGACTTGTAAGGACTGGGAATAGTGGGTAGATTTGTTATTTATTTGGAAAGTAGACTCCACAGGACATAGCTCAGTTTCAAGGAAGTAAGGAAACTTTATTATGTTAAATCCTTCTGCCATAGGAAGCTGATAGTGTCCTAATCACCTTTTAAGTGGCCTAGAAAGATCCTGAAAGAGCACAAAGACAGCAGTGGCCCACAGGAGGGGGCATCTACACACACCACCAACCCCAGCCTTCACCTCAAATGGACTCTATGACCCTCAGGCAAACTGCACAAAGACAATGTCTTCCAAAACACTATCACTCATCTCCAAAGAGTGAGAGGAGAAACAATGGATGACAGATCCATTTCATTTTTCATTTATAAATTTTGCAAATGAGAGAGGAGGTGCTTTTCCTGTTTTCTAGGCAAGAAACCTGGGCTATGAAGTTTTAGCTAACTTTGCAAGCATTCATTATTCAATAATCATAAAGGACACATTTATAATAATAAAACTACCAGCTTCATTTTATTTAACTTAATGCTATTTTAGAGTTTATGGACATATTTTTACTGAATAAGCAGGTGCTTCTTAAAAGTAACTTTTCCTGGTCTGGAAACGTGTTCATTTATTGGATTTTATGGAAGAAGAATAATGCTAATTTAGGAGGAGACACATGTCTTCTTAGAAGGAGAATATTTTCTACATAGAATATTCTACATACAATATTTCCTCAGACGGATGTAGATAAAACTGCTAACAGTGGTGTTTTTAAAATAAAAAGACTGAGAGACAGAGCTAGATGGGGGACTTTCTTTTCAGAGCATAACCTGCTGTAGCTTCTGAAAGATGTAGAGTCTGCTAGTACTAAAATAAATAGATAAGCAAACAAAAATTAATTTAAA
Organism: Indri indri; assembly: GCA_004363605.1. Lineage (NCBI taxonomy): Eukaryota > Metazoa > Chordata > Mammalia > Primates > Indriidae > Indri > Indri indri. The sequence goes on from RJWJ010018614.1 coordinate 28,299, forward strand.
AAAGAAACCACCCATTTCTCCCCAGTCTGGAACACATGACTCATTACATCTCAGTTTATATTCAATTAGGCAACAAGTCTTCCAAACCTGGCCCAGTTCTTACCATCTGTACTGAGCATCTCTCACTCCTACCAAGGACCCAAGAAGCATCCTCTTGTTTCCACTCTTTCCTCATAACAGCCCATCCTCTACACAATTGCCTGAGATACCTCTTTAAAATATAAATGAAGTTGTGCTACTTCTCTGCTTAAAACCCTCCAAGAAATTTTCTTTACATTTAGAATAAAATCTGGACTGCTCGGCTGGGCGCGGTGGCTCACGCCTGTAATCCTAGCACTCTGGGAGGCCGAGGCGGGCGGATTGTTTGAGCTCAGAAGTTCGAGACCAGCCTGAGCACGAGCGAGACCCCGTCTCTACCAAAAATAGAAAGAAATTAATTGGACAGCTAAAAATACATGTAGAAAAAATTAGCCGGGCATGGTGGCACATGCCTGTAGTCCCGGCTACTCGGGAGGCTGAGACAGTAGGATTGCTCGAGCCCAGGAGTTTGAGGTTGCTGTGAGCTAGGCTGATGCCACGGCACTTGCCCCAGGCAAGAGAGTGAGACTCTGTCTCAAAAAAAAAAAAAAAAATCTGGACTGACCACAGGGATCTATAATACCTATCTATCCCATTCCTTGCCTTTTTTTCACCTTCATTTTTTTTTATCATTCCTGTCCCCTTTGCTGACAATTCTCTAGGTATAACAGCTGTAGTGGCTGGAATAATGTCCCCCCAAAATTCATGTCCACCCAGAAACCCATGATATGCTCTTATTTGGAAATAAGATCATTTTACAGATGTAATTAAGGTAAGGATAGAGGTGAGAGAACACTGGATTACGGTGGGCTCCAAATCCAGTGGGACTATCCTTATATGAGATAGAAAAAGACACAGAGAGACACAGGGGAGAAGTCCATGTGAAGACAGAGGTGGAAACTGGAGTTACCCTGCCACCGACCAAGGAATAGCTGAGCCACCACAAGCTGGGAGATGCAAGGAAAGTGTATTACATTCCTAGGGTTATCTTAACAAAGTGTTACAAACTGAATGGCTTAAACAAAAGAAATTTACTGTTTCACAGTTCTGGAGGCTACAAGCACAAATCCAAGATGTTGACAGAGTTGGTTCCCTCTATGGGCTGCAAGGGAGAATCTGCTCCACGCCTTTTTCCAGCTTCTGGTAGTTTGCTGAGAATCTTTGGCATTTCTTGGCTTATAAATGCATGATTCCAATCCCTGCCTCATCTTCATATGGATTCTCCTTGTGTCTCTGTCTCTGTGTCCAAATTCCTCTCTCCTCTTTTTTTTCTTTTTGAGACAGAATCTTGCTCTGTCACCCCAAGTAGAGTGCAGTGGCATCATCATAGCTCACAGCAACCTCAAACCCCTGGCTGGGCTCAAGTGATCCTCCTGCTTCAGCCTCCTGAGTAGCTGGGACTAGAGGAGTGTGCCACCATGTGCCCAGCTATTTTTTTTTCTTTCTATTTTTTAGTAGAGACAGATTTCACTCTTGCTCAAGCTGGTCTCAAACTCCTAAGCTCAAGGAATCCTCCCACCTCAGCAACCCAGAGAGGATTATAGGCGTGAGTCACCGCACCCATCAAATTCCCTCTTTTCATAAGGACACAGGTCATATTGAATTAGGATCCACCCTAATGAGCTTATTTTAATTTCACCATCTCTGTGAGGACCCTATCACATTCTGAGGTACTAGGGGTTAGGATTTCAAAAAATGTGTTCACAGGGACACAATTTAACCCACATCAGAAGGATTCTTCCATACAGCCTTCAAAGGGAGTGTGGCCCTGCCAAGGCTTTGATTTTTTGTATACATATTGTCTCTCTCCCCCTCAAGGACTCTAGCAAGTCAGTTCAAGAAGAGCAGAAACTTAGTCTGTGCTGCTCACCACTCTAATCCCAATGCCTAAAAGAGTGCTTCACACAAAGGAGGTGCTCAATATATATTTATTGAATTAATTAGAGAATAAGAAAGTCATTCAGTCTAGCCACTACCAGACATGCTCAACTATTTTAATAACCAATGCATGAATTATTGAAGTACTAGAAGTCACTGACATACAAGAAAAAAAAAGGATTCCACCAAGTATAATTCTACTAGTGTACTCTATTTTTTTCATTGAATCAGCATGTCTCAGTAAAATTTTCACCTACTGCTCCTAACTCTAATTTTGCCCCTTTGTGTTAAATATAACAAGTCTAATCATTCTCCCACATAATTGCAGACATTTAAAGAGTATCATGATCCCAATCAACTTCGTTGCCTGGAAAAACATCCTCATTCTTTCACCTATTTTTCATATCATATTTTCAAACTTATCTCAAGGCTGGGTGCGGTGGCTCATGCCTATAATCCTAGCACTCTGGGATGCCAAAGTGGGAGGACTGCTTGAACTCAGGGGTTTAAGATCAGCCTGAGCAAGAGTGAGACCCCTACAAAAAAATTAGCCAGATGCGGTGGTGTGCCCTGTAGTCCCAGCTACTCAGGAGGCTGAGGCAGGAGGATGGTTTGAGTTTGAGGTTGCTGTGAACTATGATGAAGCCACTGCACTCCAGCCTGGGCAACAGAGTCAGACTCTGTCTCTGAAAAAAAAAAAAAAAAAAAACCTCTTCCTCCTCCTCCAAGTCCTCTCTTCTAAGTGACCTCTTCCACTCGATCCCAGTTTGTCTGACTCTATCTTGAAAGTCATCAGTTTTGTAGATGCTCTAACAGGCCACACCAGAGCACAAATATCACCCTTAACAATTTAAATCAACAAACTTTTCTTAAAGAGTAAGAATATTTCAGAGTTTGTGAACCATACAGTGTCTGTCACAGCTGCTCAACTCTGCCTTTGTAGCAAGGAGGTAGCCAGACACTGCACTTAAGCAAATGATCGTGGCTGTATCCAACTAAAACTTTATTAGTAGACAAGAAAATTAGATTTAATTTTTATGAACAATAGAATATTATTCTACTCTTGATTTATATTTAACTTTTTAAAAATGTAAAAAAAAAAAAA
>RJWJ010018615.1:0-31365 GCA_004363605.1 Indri indri
CTGGTTACACTGATTCCTTTTTACTTTGTGCCTATTGGTCCTTTTTCACAGCAGCAGAATTTAGAATTCTGTGACAACCCAAAATGTGAAGATGGGATGGTTTAAAACCTGAAAGAGGTATGGCAAGTCAAGAATTACATATTTTCATGGGATGATATCAAGCTAAAAAGCTTCTGCACAGCAAAGGAAACAATCAACAAAGTGAAGAGACAACCCACAGAGTGGGAGAAAATATTTGCAAACTACCTGTCTGACAAAGGATTAATAACTGGAATATATGAGGAGCTCCAACGACATGATACAAAAAAATCAAATAATCTGATTAAAAAATGGGCAAAGGATCTGAACAGACCTTTCTCAAAAGAAGACATACAAATGGCCAACAGGTATATGAAAAATGCTCAACATCATTAGTCACCAGAGAAATGCAAACCAAAACTACAATGAGGTATCATCTCACCCCGGTTAAAATGGCTTTTATCAAAAAGACAGGCAATAATGAATGCTGGCAAGGATGTGGAGAAAGGGGAACCCCTGTACACTGTTGGTCGGAATGTAAATTAGTGCAACCACTGTGGAAAACAGTATGGAGGTTCCTCAAAAAACCAAAAATAGAACTACTGTATGACCTAGCAATTCCAATGATGGATATCTATCCAAAGGACGGGAATTCAGTATATCGAAAAGATCTCCACACTCCCATGTTTATTGCAGCACTATTCACAATAGCCAAGATATGGAATCAACCTAAGTGTTCACCAAGAGATGAATACATAAAGAAATTGTGGTACACATACACAATGGAATATTATATAATCACAAAAAAGAATGAAGTCCTGCCAGTTACAACAATATGGATGGAACTGGAGAACATTACGCTAAGTGAAATAAGCCAAGAACAGACAAATCTCACATGTTCTTGCTCATATGTGGGAGATAAATATTAAAAACAATTGATCTCGTGGAGACAGAAAGTAGAATGATGGTTACCCGAGGCTGGGAAGGGTAGTGGGGAGGGGGGTATGAAGTGGGGATGCTTAATGTGTGTAAAAATATAGTTAGATAGTTAGATAGAATGAATAATATTTGATAGCACAACAAAGTGACTATAATCAATGATAAGTTAGAGTATACTTTAAAATAACTAAAAGAGTGGAATTGGAATGTTCCTAACACAAAGAAATGATAAATGCCTGAGGTGATGGATACTCCAGTTACCCTGACTTTATTAATTCACATAGTATGCCTGCATCAAAACTCACCTGTACCCTATAAAGATATACATTATGTACCTATAATAATTAAAAATAAAAAATTAGAAAAAAAGAATTACATATTTGCAGGATCTGATAATACATACATTGTTTTAAAAAAGTATCTTTTTGAAGAATAGTTCAATTTCATTTGCATTAACAAATGCAAACATAAGAAATATACTCTACTCCAAAGAAAAGGTAAAATATTATACCTTTTGGATACTATATATTTTCAACTAAAAATTAAACAAATATATAAATTTTGAAATGTTGAATTAGTTTTCCTAATTAGGGTAATTTGGGATCATTCCAACATACAGAAACACTGGGTTCTACAAGTTCCTGACAACTTAGATAAGCCAACATGTAAGAATTGAATTGGCATATATACTCTTAAAATATATCCAAATACTTGGAAACATTAGGTATAGATGCATATATATACACATATACATATATAGAGACATATATGTATATATACACACATATAAATATATACATATAAATATATAAGAAAAGTTTCAAACTTCATGCAGTTACTACTTTGGAGTTAAGGAGCTAACCTGTAGGACCTGGATAGGGATCAAAGTTCACCAAGGCCCAATGTCATCATTAACAAAAAGAAAAAATATCAAAACTGTTAGAAATACCAAGAAACTAAAGCATTACACTAAATACTTTCAAGTTAAAATTTAATTAAATAAAAGAATACTCTGAAAGTTCATATTCATGCATCTGTATATAAACCAAATTATCATCACTTAGCATCAACACTAAATAGAAAACAGCATATGTGACATATTTTGAAAGACCAAAAGTCATTTTTATAATAATTATTACTATGAGCTCATATTAAGAAAATCAATTCTAAGAGTAATTGGGTTTAGAATTTCATTTTAATTTGCAATTTATGAACAAATTGAGAAGCCACAAACACTCATCAGGTGTCTGCCCTTCTCCTGACTTTTCTTGTTATTATTTCTTTAAAAATAGTAATTTTAAATCACGTTTGTGACTAATGGCCTTATGTTGACTAATTTCAAAGTAATGTTCAACAGTGAGCTCCATTACTATTAAGAATGAATAATCACAGTGTTGATTAGAATATAAAAGGGATAATAGTTTGGTTTATTTGAATTATTGCATGCAAAACCAAGCAAAATTCTTGCTTCAATTCTTTACATTACATGCAAGAAAGTTAACATGGCTGAGTACATTTCCACTGGTTTTCTTCAATAATAAGCCAAGGTAAAACCTTAAATAATACCTTCCACAGACAGCCAAGTCAGACCAGATAAAATCTGATTTTGCAAATGATCCTCTGAACACAGTATGTGATCCCATTTAATTCATGCTTTTAGAGCATGTCTTATTAAAATTAACTCTGATCACTTTATATTTTACTATAATTTAAATGAATTTTTTCATTTTAAAATGCTTTTTAAAATAAGTTAGAGACTTTCAAAGGATAAAAGGACTGTTGCTTTGTTTCTTTAATCTTAGATTTCTCTTATTTTTTCTTAAATCAATGAAGGTCAAGTTTGCAATTACCAGAAATACAAAAATTGAATATCAAGTCTCAAAAATCTGTTAATAACCTATCACCAGTGACTAGGCTCAGCAACATTAATCCAGAATGAAAATGAGCATTTCCAAAATTAGTAAAATGAAATGACACAGCACAGACACAAAATGAAAAGGTGAACATCGGATGCAAAACTGACACTACTAGAGCAGTGAACACAAGACAAATGAGGACTAGACATGTGGTTGGTATGAAGAGATCACTAGTCAATTTGATCATGCTGTGATGTTGAAGATAAATTTGATTGCCTAATTCCTATGGAAAATAAAATTTTTTATTGTGCCTGGTGACATCTGCTGATCATATGACAGAACCATAGCAATACTTTTGGTATGGACCACAAGCATCTACTGGTGATCACTAAAATGATTTCTGTGATAACATGCTGAGAAGCTCACATTGAAAAATGCAGATGACCATTTTGCTGCCAGGTTATCAGTTTAGCTTTACCTTTAATAACAAGACTAATAAAACCACTATTTCTTTTTTTCTTCCAAGTTGTTTTGTTAAATAAATGATGAAATGCATTACCAAAAAGAATTACTAGATGTCATGGAAATGGATGGAGTTCGGTATAAACCAAGTTATTTACTTGTAAGGAGTTCTTAAATTATAAATTCTAAAGTCCTAAAGACTGAATAACCTACCAGCAAAATGAAATAAATGGACTAATAAGTAGACCATTCCCCTACTACTCATGGACATACCTGGTCTCCCAGGAGGACCTTGGGGCCCAGGGTTGCCTTTAGGTCCTTCCAGAGCTGGACCTGGAGAACCAGGAGGGCCTGGGGGACCCTGCACACCAGGGAAACCAGGAAAGCCTGATTCACCCTTTGGACCTGGAAGGCCAGGGTTTCCTGGAATGCCGGGTAATCCTCCATCGCCCTTTTGGCCTATGAAAGTAAAGTGACATTAAAGAACACAGTAAATGATACTGAGTTATAGGTTTGCCTATAAGGCTAAAACTATTCATATTTATTAGAGCAATTAATGAAATTCACAAGAGTCATTTCTATCTTCCACCAAATCCCAAACCCACCCAGAAAACCATAAACCATTTTTCCTATTAAATATATATGTATCGGTTATCAGAACTGCTTATTTGAGATGCATAGAAATGTAGGAACAATAAAAGCTTTCATCCTAAAAGGTATCCTTTGTATTAAGACATAGAGAAATGATCACATGACCAGTAGCTGTGAGAAAAAAGAAGAAAAAATATGTATAAAGTATCTTCAAGAATAGATTCAAGATGGCTGGAGGAAATTCCTAAAACAAATGCTTTGAGACTGATTTTGAGACTAATGGAGGATATGGATTTCAATGGTTGCTATGTGTCCCTGAAAACCATTTTATCCAAGATTTATAATCATAGTCTAGACAAACTGTTCTGAATATTTTTTCTATACCACTAACACTTTTAAGTGCAATATAATGGTGGCACATTAAAGCAATACTTTTCATGTTGGGATTATGGGAAGGATATCAGAATTTCTAGGCTATGCGTGTGGTTTAAGAAAAGCCTCCATATGATAGCCAATGGTCATTTCCGAACACACACATACATGTATGTATGCACATTCAATCTCTCTGTTTAAACTATCTGGTGCTTACAATGAGAGGAAGCACAAGAAAGGGAAGATAGATGTGTGTGTATACACATCCACCCAAGTATGTAAAACATAAGATGAAGTTTTCAAAAAATATTTTTATCATTGATCTATATTTCTGCAGAGTTTCCTTATCTTACCTTGATATTGCTTCCACGGGGAGAAAACCATGGGTTTTTTTCTGGCTAAACACATTTTTTAAAATTTAGTGAAATCTACTCTTCCTACAATTTTGCCTTCTTTCTTTATCATTTCCTCAGTATTTATTTAGGAAGTTAATGAAGAGATATCTACCTGTAGATTTCTTTAATGATGCATTTTTATATAGCACAACTCCTTATACTAAGTTGCCAAATAATAAATGCTTTAAGGTGCAACTCTACCTTTGAGTATTCTGGGTTTGTATATGCATTTTTAACAGTAAATGGCAGAGATGAAAAAAATAAATGTACTAGAGAATATTCTCATTTTATGAATAGATTAAGTATGTTTTATTAAGGTTTACCAGAAAGTCCTGGTAGTCCAGGGGGTCCTGGGATTCCAAAGCCTGGTTGACCTGTCAGAGTACAAAACAAAAAAATCTCAAGTGGAGAATAATAATGAAACAAGAACAAATTATTTTCAGATCATTGAGATTTTTATTAAGTGCAAAAATGTATATGAAACATGTAGACTTATTTCAACAAAGAACTACATTTTTTTTTTTTTTTGGAAACAGTCTCACTCTGTCGCCCAGGGTAGAGTGCAGTGGCATCATCAGGGCTCACTGCAGCCTCAAACTCCTGGGCTCAAGAGATCCTCCTGCCTCAGCCTCCCAAGTAGCTGGGACTACAGGCATGCACCACCATGCCCAGCTAATTTTTTCCATTTTTGGTAGAGACACGGTCTTGCTCAGGCTGGTCATGAACTCTTGACCTCAAGCAATACTCCCGCCTCAGCTTTCCAGAGTCCTAGGATTATAGGCATGAGCGACCATGTCTGGCCCAATCCTTACATGAGAAAAATATATAAATACATATTTTATTCGTAATGAGTATTAAATATATCTTTATATGCTTACATGAAAATATATAAATGAAATACAGATTGCATAGTAAAACAAAAAAATTTGAAAAAGCTGGGCAACCACTTTTTGATATGAAAAATTGGACAAGAAAGGATATGAAGTTTTGCATAAGAGGGAGCAAACTTGATCAAGAAATATGAGGTAATATTCTCAGGATGAAGAGAAAGAAGGTAATTAAGTCACCATAAAATTGGTATTACTTGATCAACACTTATGTGCGCATATAGTAGTAACATTCATTGGGTGTCAGGCAGGTGGGAGGGAGGAGGAGGGGATGGGTACATTCACACCTAACGAGTGCGGTGTGCACTGTCTGGAGGATGGACATGCTTGAAGCTCTGACTCCGGTGGGGCAATGGCAATATATGTAACCTAAACATTTGTACCCCTGTAATATGCTGAAATAAAAAAAATTTAAAAAGGAAGGTAATTAAGAAGGGAAAAATGTGCAGTGGCTTAGAAAGTAAGAAAGAAGACCTAATTTCATTGTGAGTAAAAAAAAAAGGCAAGTTAAGGTAGACAAGGAGGAAATTAGAAAATTATGAGAAATGAAAAAATACAGCACCTGGTTCACCCTTCTGTCCAGCGGGTCCAGGAATACCATCTTGACCTGGTTTGCCTTTTTCACCTGGAGGCCCCGGTGGCCCAGGACGACCTCCACCACCTAAAGAATAGAGTACAACAGGTTACAACCAGCCTTCCAACTCCCTTTTCCTTCCATATACCCTATTCTTTCCACACCAGCTTCGAATAGTTCTATACAAAAGAAACAAAGTGCTTTTGAGACACTCCTTTGAATCATGAAATCTTATGAAAATGAAGCATAAAAAATGAAGGAGGATAATAAGAATAAGGAACAGTCCACTAAAAAGTCTAAAACTTTTCAGTTTCTCATTTTAATATGGCTTTAGAATATCCAAGACAGTAAGGTACTAAGGGTACAAGGGTGCATCACAGCCCTCATGTGGAGCCAAGTGAAATGATTTACTTTAGAAACAAACGAAATGGCTACAGCCTACCATTCTAAAAAAATCAGAGCTTCTATCTTCTCTTATAGGACAGGATACTTGAATGAATTCTCCCTGGAAAAAGTGAGCCTAAAAATAAGGTCGCATAATGAAAATTTTAAGTCCTTTTTATTAAGAGTTATTTTGTACCAAACACACAGTGTTAAGTGAATGATCACCATGTTTCCTTGTTTTGAAAAAGGTCACGGCTGAACATGATTTGACTTTCCTAAATTGAATATGATAAGTCTTAGTTTTACAGAACAGCAAACTCTTATTTATCATGCTTACCTACAGGACCCGGTTCTCCCGGAATGCCAGGGTTCCCAGGAGGGCCATTAATGCCTTTTGGTCCAGGAGGGCCTGGGATTCCTAGAGTAAAGAGCTCAAATTAAAAATAAAAGAAACACTGCGTTGCTTTAAGAGCTACAATTCAAACTTAAAATTTATAGTGTTAGTATAGAAACACTGAAGACCAAAAAGGAACCCAAAAGATGTTGGTGTTTGCTAGCAATTTTTAAGAATATTTTTATGTTTTAAATTAATTCATCCAGAAACTAGCATTATTATATATTGATAAACATAAAATGTTATATTATACTGGTAGAATTTGTAGGATTCTACTATATGGAGATACCATAATTTTATTTAATCCATTCATGTTGATGGACATTTGGATTGTTGTCAGGTTTTAAGTATTATGAATACTCATTCTCCTCTCTATGGAAACCTGATCTATTTAAAGTGTTTAGCTATCATAAATAAGCTGTTATGAATTTTTCTTCCCAGGTCTTTTTGTCGACATATGTCTTAATTTGTCTTGGGTAAATATCAGAGAGTAGAATTGCTGGGTCAGAGAGTAGGTGTATATTGTGTTTAAAAAAAAAAAAAAAAAAAAACCAAAACACTGCCGAATCATTTTATACTCAAAACAACATGTGGGAAATTCCAGTTGTTCCAGATTGCACAACCTATGTGATTATTTATAACAGCTGCTTTCATAATAACCATTCTGGCAAGTATATAGAGCTACCTTATTATGGTTTTAATTTGCATTTCTTTGATGGCTAATGACATTGACCACTTTTTCATGTGATTATTGGACATCCGTATATCTTTTGTGAAATATATGTTCAAAGTTTTCTCCATTTTTCAAAATTGGATTGTATATCTTGTTATTATTGAGTTGTAGAAGTTTTTTTTATATATCCCAGATATCATCTCAGATATACATTTTGCAAATAGTTTCTCCTAGTCTGTGGCTTTCCCATTCATTTTCCTAGTGGTGTCTTTTGATTAACAGAAGTTTTAAATTTGATTAAGTCTAATCTATCATTTTTTTTCTTTTACAGTTACTGCTTTTTGTGCCCTAAGAAATCCTTGCCTACTCCAAATCATGAAAATATTAGCTTGGGTTTTCCTCTAAAAACATTATGGTTTTAGCTTTTAGGTTTGGACTAAGAGCTAATTGAAATAATTTTTTTCTACATGATGTAATGTATCACTTATGTTTCATTTTTTCCCCATATGAACATCTAGATGTTTCAGGGCCATTTGCTGAAAAGGATTTGTTTTTTCTATTGGATTTCTTTGGTATCTTTACCAAAAGTCAATTGACTGCATAATATGAGTTTCTTTCTATGCTCCATATTCTATTTATCAATCCTTATGCAAGTACCACACTGCCTTAATTACTGTACATCTTAAAATCAGGTAGTAGAAGTCCTCCAAATATGTTTTTATTTTTCAATATCATTTTGGATATTCTATGTCCCTTCCATTTCCATATACATTTTAGAATCTGTCAATTCTTACCAAAAAAAGCCTGTTGTGTTATTAATTAGAATCACTTTGAATCTATGATTGCTTTAGAGACAACTGGCATCTTAATAATTTTGATTATTATCCTTAAATATGATCTGTTCTTTTCATTTATTTTGGTATTTAAAAGTTTCTCATAGTGGATTTTATAGTGTTCAGTGGACACACCTTGCAAATATTTTGTTAAATTCACCCCTAAATACTTGTGAGGTCTGCCAAGATGAAGCAAGCCCATTACAGCCTCTTCTACTCACTGATTATAATTAAAAACTGGACAGAATACAAAAAGTGACTATTCAAGGACTCTAAAAGTAAACATTAATGGGCATATTTGGGAGGGAAGTAAAAACCTAAATAATGATCAGAAGAGCAGTGCATTAGTTTTCTTATTGCTATGTAATGAATTACCCCAAACTTAATGACTTTAAAAATGCCCATTTATTATCTCACGATTTCTGTAGGTAACAGTCTGGGCACAGCTGAACTGAGCTCTCTGCTTAGGCCCTCACGAAGCCAAAATCAAGGTGTTGGTCTGGCTAAGCTCTTAAGTTGAGGTTATGGGGAAAGATGCACTTCCAAGCTCATTCAGGTTGTTGGCCAAATTTAGTTTCCTGGGGAAACAAAACACAGGTCCCTGTTTCCTTGCTAACTAGCTGCCTGAAACCATTCCCAGGTCCTGCAGACCACTCACATTTCCATTCCGTGGGCCGTCTCCATAGGAGCAATGGAGATCCTTTCTCATGTGGGAATCTCTCTCATGCTTTGAATCTCTCTCACTTCCTCTTCTGCTACCGCTTGGAGAAAACTCCCTGCTTTTAAAGAGCTCATGTGATTAGACTAGGGTCACCCAGAATATCTCCATATCTTAAGTTCAACTGATCTGGGAGCTTAATCATATCTGCAAAACCCTTCCACAGCAGTACCTATATTAGTCTTTGACAGAATAACCAGGGGCCAGGAATCTTGGTGGGGGATCTTAGAATTTTGTCTGCTATATAACTCAATAAAAAATGAAAGCACAATAAAAACATTTTCTAATGAATGACAGCTAAGAGAATTTGCTGTCACTATAAGAGACTTCACTATAAGAAATACTAAATGAAATTTTTCAAAGGAAATGACCTCAGAAGAGCCACACATTAAGAGTAAAGCCCGTATGCCAGATCTAAGGGATACATCTAAGACTAAGGCCAATGGAAATAGCCCTGCTCTAACAAAACCTAAAACTCCATCACTGTAAGCAAGATCAAGTTGATTCTCAGGTAATTGAACTGCTTACTAGAACAATATTCAGCACTCTTCAAGAAATTTAATAGAATCCAGAATCTCTATATCATACTATCCACAGCATTCAGTATATAAAAGATACCAGATATGAAAAAATTTTAAAATGCGACTCTTATCCAGAAGGAAAAACTCTCAATAGAAAAAGACTCATGGATATCCAGAATGTTGGAATAGACAGAAAAGACCTTTAAACGAGCCATAAGAAACATTTTAAAGAATCTATAGGCAAAGATACGTATCAATGGGTGAAAAAATGGGGAACATCTGGAGAAATATGGTAACTCTAAAAAATAACCTAATTTTCTGGAGGAGATTAACAGACTACTGAACACAACAGAAAAAAAATCAGTAAACTTGCAAGTAGGGAATAAAAACCATCCAAATTAAAGCACAGAGAGAATAAAGATAGAAAACGTATAGCTAGAGCCTCAGTGACCTGTGAGAGAATATCAAGAGATCTAATATGCATGTAATTGCATTCCCAAAGAAAGAAAAGAAAATGTAATGGAAGAAATAGTTATGCACTGCTTAACAATGGGGATACGTTCTAAGAAAATGAGTCAGGCGATTTTGTCATTGTGCGCACAACATAGCATGTACTTAAACAAACCTAGATGGTATAGCCTACTATACACCTAGGCTATATGGTACAGCCTATTGCTCCTAGGCTACAAACCTGTACAGCATTTTACTATACTAAATACTGCAGGCAAATGTAACACAATGGTAAGTATTTATGTATATAAACATATCTAAACATAGAAAAGGTACAGTAAAAATATTGTAAGATTAAAAAAAATGGTACATCTGTATAGGGCACTTACCATGAATGGAGCTTGAAGGACTGGAAATCACTCTAGGGGAGTCAGTGAGTGGTGTGTGAATGTGAAGGCCTAGGACATTACTGTATACTACTGTAGACTTCATAAACACTGTACACTTAGGCTATGCTAAATTTATAAAAAAACTTTTTCTTCAATAATAAATTAATCTTAGCTTGCTGTAACTTTTTTACTTTATAAACTTGTTACTTTTTAAACTTTCTGACTCGTGTGTTAACACTTAGCTTAAAACACAAACACATTGTACAGATACACAAAAATATTTTCTTCATTTCCTTACTCTATAAGCTTTTTATACTTTAAATTAAAAATTTTCTTGCACTTTAAACTTTTTGTTAAAAACTAAGACACAAACACACATATTAGCCTAGGCCTACACAGGTTCAGGATCATCAATGTCACTGTCTTCCACCTCTATGTTTTGTCCTACTGGAAGGTCTTCGGGGCAGTAACATCCATGGAACTGTCATCTCCCATGATAACAATGCCTTCTTCTGGAATACCTCTCAAAGCATCTGCCTGAGGCTGTTTTACAATTAACTTATTTTTTTATAAGTAGAAGGTATACACTGTAAAATATATAACAAAATTATATAGTAAATACATAAACCAGTAACATAGTCATTTATTATCATTATCAAGTATTACGCACTATACATAATTGTGTGTACTATACTTTTATACAACTGGCAATGCAGTAGGTTTGCTTGTACCAGCATCACCACACACATGTGAGGAACTGTACTACAGTGTTGCTATAGCTACGACTTCACTAGGTGGTGAAAAGCCCCCAAGTATTTGTAAATCAAGCAATACAATTCTAAATAACCTATGGGTTAAAACAGAAATCAACAGGGAAATTAGAAAATATTTTAAACTGAATGATAAAGAAAGCACAAAAAAACACAATTTGGCTTAAACACTCCTTAGATGGAAACTTAAAGTTTTAAATACATCTATTACAAAAGACAAACTTGAAAAAAACTGTGATCTAAGCTTCCAACTAAAGAAGCTAGAAAAAGAATAGCAAGATTAAATCCATAGAATGTAGAAGGTAAGAAATAATAAAGATATAAGCAAAAACCAATGAGATAGAATGCAGAGTAAATCATATTCAAAACTTAATTTTTAACAATGAATAAAACTTAATGAATGCCTAGCAAGATTGCTCAAGATAAAGAGAGAAACCAAAAATTACTTATGTCAAAATATTTTTAAATGTAGACCTCACTACACATCCTGCAGAAATTAAAAGGACAAAATAAGGATAATTATCAACAACTTTCTGCCAATAAATTTGACAACTTAGATGAAATGGTCGATTTTTTTGAAAAACACAATTTATCAAAACTGACATGAAAATAAATAATCTAAATAGTGATATAACTATTAAAGGCTTTGAATCTGTGATTTAAAATGTTTCCGTAAAGAAAACTATAGGCTCAGATTCTTTCACTGGTGAATTCTATGAAACATTTAAAGAAAAAATAGAGAAAGAGAGAATATTTCCCAACTCATGAGGCCACCAAACCCCTACAGCAAAATGTTGACAAGGACTCTATGAGAAAGGAAAATAATAGGCCAATACTGCCCATGGTCATAGACAATTGCAAAAAAAAAAAAAAAAAAAGCAAATCAAATCCAGCAATAGTTAAAAATAATATGTATAGCATGAATATCTTGGAGTTTATCCTAAGAATACGAAGTTGTTTGGACATAAAATATCAATCAGTGTGATTCACTATATCAACAGCATAAAGGAGAATAAACCATGATCATCTCTGTAGATTCAGAAAAAGGATTTGATAAAACTCACACCCATTCTCGATAAAAAAAAAAAAAAAACTCAGTAGATTGAAAATAAAAGGGAATTTCTTTAATAAAATGTATGTACAAAAGTTCTGGCACTAACATTACATTTAATGGTAAAATAGTGAACACTTTCCTTCTGAGTTTAGGAAAAAGATAAGGATGTCAACTATAACCACTTCTATTAAATATTATACTGGAGGTCCTAGCCAGTACAATTAGACAAGAAAAAGAAATAAAAGGTATAAAGAACTGAAAAGAAGTAAAAAATCTGAGGTGATGTCAGTTTAAAAAACAAAAAAACTATAAACTCTTAGAATAAATAAGTGAAATCAACAATTTTCCTATATAAAAGTTCCATATTCCAAAATCAATTATTTCTATATACTCCAACAAACGACTGGAAAATGAACTGGAAAAGCAATACCATTTAAAATACCATCAGAAAGCATCAAATTTCTGGGGATAATTCTAAAGAAAGATGTTCAAGATCTATAAAATAAAAAGTTCAACATATTGTTAAATTAAATTAAATACCTAAACAAATGGAAAGATAACATGTCCATTGGATTAGAAGATTGAGTATTATTAAAATATTAATTCACCTCAAAGTTATCTAGAGATTTATCACAATCCTAATCAAAATTCATGTAGGTATTTTCCAATGGAAATTGATCAACTGATTTCCAAATTCATGCAAAAGACCCAGAATAGCCAAGACAAGCACTGATAAAATGACTCCCAAATTCATGCAGAAGACCTAATATAGCCAAGACAAGCTTTAAAAACTGGAACAAAGTTGTAGTACTTATATTACCATATTTTGAGGCTTAATACATATTTGTAATAATTCAGACAGTATTGTATTAAAGCAAGAACAGATAATAAACTAATGGAACAGAATACAGAGTGTAGAAACAGACCCCTACATATTCATCATTTGGTTTTCTGACAATGGAGGGACTGAAATTTATTGGGTAAACTTAGGTTCTTCTAAAAAAGTAGTGTGGATAGCAATTAGATAAGTGTATGGACAAAAAATGAACCTCGACCCCTGCCTCACACTATAAAAATATTTTATTCGAGATAGATCATAAACCTAAATGTAAAAGTTTAAACACTAAAGGTTATAAAAAAATTAGGAGAACATTTCCATAACCTCAAGTAGGCAAATATTTACTGAATTGGATACAAAAAGCACTAACCGTAAAAGAAAACATGGATATACTGGATTTTGTTAAAATTAAAACCTTTTGTTCCTTACATGACAACATTAAGAGAGTGAAAGGCAAATCTGAGGTGGGGAGAACATATTTGCAATACACGTATCTAACAAAGGACTCATGTCCAGAACACACAAAAAACTGTTCTGAATCAATAAGAAAAAGGGCAAACAACCCAATAAACTTGAGAAGACACTTAAAAAAGATGCTATCCAAATGGCCAGTAAGTATTAATATATGAAAAGGTATTTTAATATTGTTATTCATTAGAAAAATGTAAATTAAAACCTCAGTAAGATTCTTCTACATACCCACCAAAATAAAGATAAAATTAAAAAGACTTGACAGTACCCAGTGACACTGAGGACATGGGCAACTGAACAAGTGGACATTTCATGCATTGCTGGTGGGACTGTAATTTATTAAACCACTTTGGAAAACTGTGTGGCACCAAATACTAAAGGTAAATGTATACCTACTCTGTGACTCAGTGTTTCCACTTCTAAGTATTTGTCTAAGAGAAATCAGTGTATATGTTTCCCAAAAGACATGTAAAAGAATTTTAATCACATCTTTTTTCATAATAGTCCCAAACCGGAAACAACCCAAAAGTCCATCAACAAGAGAATGGGTAATTGGTCATGGTACATTTCTTTAATGGAATATTACACAGCAATGATAAAGAACAAACTACTGACAGACACCACAGAATAAATGAATCTTACAGACATAATGAGTGAAAGAAGCCAGACACAAGGATCACTGTATGACTCCACTTACATGAAATTCAGTAATAGGCAAAATTAACTGACGGTGATAGAAATCATAGTAGTGGTTACACTGGTGTAGCAGGGGAGGGTTCCCTGTGAAGGGGGTCATGGGTAAACTTTATGGGATGAGGGAACTATTTAATATCCTGATATGTATGGTGGATTCATGGATATATACACAGGTATTAATAAAAAATCATCTATAGTTTTGCACATTTAAGTGTACTTTACAATATGTATGCTATATGTCAATAAAAAGGTTAAGAAAAAGATAACCAAAGACCCATTCATCTGTGCCACTGTGTAATTCAGAAGACAAAAATAAATAAATATGATCATAAACAAGCAGGTACTATAATAATTTAGTTCAGGCTACCCACTTGATTATAGTGCTAAGACCCTTTGCTTGAATGACTCAGTCTTTGCCATTTGAATGAACTGTATGATTGTTCTACCAACAGCACTAGCTGTGTGCCTGCGTACAACTTTCTAAGATAATCAGCAGTAGGCTACAGCTTGGAAGCGTATATTATCACCTACAAAAATAGTAAGGCTTCTTAATTGATCAGTGGCTAGCAGTCAAAGATTGAAAAATGCTCCACCAAACAGTCTCTCTGTGCACAGGATATTGTCCTGCTGAGTCATTATTACTCATTTTCATTTTATACGGAAAGAAATTTGAGCAAAGAAAAGGTAAAGACCTAGTTCGAGATTATGTTGCTAGTCAGTATCTGATTGGGAAATAGAATGCAAGTCTGCCAAATAAGTTGCTCTGTGATACTGGCTAGAGTACATAAGGAAAGAAAGAAGAATTTAAAAATAAGAATATTACCTGGGAATCCAGGAAGGCCTGGCTGTCCTTTTGCTCCAGGGGTCCCTGGCAATCCAGGCAGACCAGTATCTCCAACAGAACCTTTGATACCAGGGTCTCCTGGGTATCCAGGCAGACCAGGTTCACCCTGAAAACATGAATAAAAAGATAAAACTGAAGACTCCACATGAGTTAGATTTTATAAGAGCATAACATTATTTATAGAGCTTTTACAATACATCAGACATTCTGCTAAGTGCTTTACATAAATTACTTCATTTAATCATAACAACAGCCCCGTGAGTTAGGCTTTATTATCTCCATTTACAAATGAGAAAAGTGAATCTTAGAGAAGACAAGTGCCTAAGGTCTTTAGTAAGTGGCAGAATTCGGATCTGAACCAAAGTCTATCAGACTCGAGAGCTCATACTATTTTCACAGTATATAGAAGCATCATTCTCATTAATCCTTAACAACCCTATCTCATATTATAGAGATGCTGCTTAGTAAGTGGTAGAACCTGGATTCGGATTCAAACAGTTTGACTTCAGAACCTGTGATTGTCCTCCCTACTGTGCTACAATGCAATTCATTGCTTACGATAAGCATGTCCACCAAATGCTACAGTAGCTTCTACTACAAAAGGTAAATTTCATTATAACATGAGGAAGTCTATCAATTCTTCAGTGGATATCTAAAATCTCACTTCTTCCATGAAGTCTTCCTAGACAAAGAAAGCTTACCCTAAGAGTTTAATGTAGGTTCTTATTCTGTCATATTTATAATGGTTTCACATATGTAAGTCTTAACTCCTCAATTACACTGAAAGTTTCTTCAGGGTAAGAGACAATTCATACACGTATAAAAATTTTTGTTCAGTGAATATTTGCATAATGTTTTCTTCTAATAAATCCTTAGAAGAATTCATACCTACTTTCACAATTAAAACAAGTTTTTCCCAATAACAACTAAAACATATACCATAACTCTAAAACAGTGTTCACTGCTCTGCTCATGAGGATTGTGACCTCTCCAACAAAGTGCTAGTGTTTAACATCACCTACTGAATGCTTCCTTCCTCATTTAGTGCATATACTTGTCTAGGTGAATAAGATCTATCTGTGACTCATGTGTTTCTGTATTATGGTAATAGCTTTTTAAACTAATGCCTTTTCTTACTACTACCATGCTGTTTTGGTTACTATAGCCTTGTAATATAATTTGAAGCCAGGTAATGTGATGCCTCCAGCTTTGGACTTTTTGTTCAGGATTGCTTTGGATATTCAGGCTCTTTTTGGTTCCATAAGAATTTTAGGATTGTTTTTGCTAATTCTGTGAGAAACGACATTGGTATTTTGACAGAGAGTGCACTGAATCTATAGATTTCTCTGGGCAGTATGGTCCTTTTAATGATGCTAATTCTTCTGATCCACAAGCAAGGGATGTTTTTCCATTTGTTTGTGTCACCTACAATTTCTTTCACCAGTGTTTTGTAGTTTTCCTTGTGGACATATTTGACCTCCTTGCTCAAATTATTCCTAGGTATTTTTTTTAGTAGCTATTGTAAATGAGATTGCTTTATTGGCTTCTTTTTCAGTTAGATTATTATTGGTATATAGAAACACTACTGATTTTTGTACATTGATTTTCTATCCTGCATAGATCAATGGAACAGAATAGAGAAACAAGAAATAAAGCTACATATTTACAGCCAACTGATCTTTGACAAAGCCAGCAAGAACATATATTGGGGAAAGGACACCCTCCTCAATAAATGGTCTGGGAAAATTAGATTGCCATATGTGGAAGAATAAAATTGGATACCTATCTCTCACCATATACAAAAATCAACTCAAGATGGATTAAAGACTTACATATAAGACCCAAAAATATAAAAATAGTGGAAGAAAACCTAGGGAAAACTCTTCTTGACATTAGTCTAGGCAAAGAATTTATGACTAAGACCTCAAAAGCACAGGCAACAAAAACAAAAATAGACAAATGGGAATTAATTAAACTAAAAAGCTTCTGCACAGCAAAAGAAATAATCAACAGAGTGAAAAGACAACCTGTAGAATGGGAGAAAATATTTTCAAACTATTCATTCAACAGGGACTAATATTTCGATATACAAGGAACTCAAACAACTCAACAACAACAAAAAAATCCCATTAAAAAGTGGGCAAATTACATGAACAAACATTTTTAAAAGAAGACAACACATGCCCAACAGGAATACGAAAAAATGCTGAACATCACTAATCATCAGAGAAATGCAAATTAAAACCACAAGGAGGTATCATCTTACCACAGTCAGAATGGCAATGGCTATCATTAAAAAGACAAAAAATAACAGATGTTGGCGAGGATGTGGAGAAAAGGGAACTCTTATACACTGTTGGTAGGAATGTAAATTAGTATAGCCTCCATGGAAAATAATATGGAGATTTCTCAAAAAACAAAAATAGAACTATCATTTGATCTAGCAATCCCAATACCAGGTATCTACCCAAAGGAAAAGAAATCGATATATAAAAAATGATACCTGTTGCACTGGTATGTTTATCTCAGCACTATTCACAATAGCAGAGATATGGAATCAACCTAAGTATCCATCAACAGTCGAACAAATAGAGAAAATGTGATATATATTTAAATATACATATTTAACAGAATACAATTCAGCCATAAAAATCAACGAAATCATGTATTTTGCAGCAAGATAGATGGAACTAGAGGTCATTATCTTAAGTGAAATAAGCCAGGCACAGAAAGACAAATATCACATGTGCCCACTCAAAAGTGGGTGCTAAAAATATGTTCACATGGATGTAGAGAGTGGAATGATAGATAATGGAGACTGGGAAGGGTGAGGAGGTAGTGAGGAGGGTGATGAGATGTCAGTTAATGGGTACAATGTACATTATTTTGGTGATGGATACCCAGCCTTGACCACTACACAACCTATGTATGTAATAAAATTGTATATGTACCCCATAAATTTGTGCAAATTTAAGAAATACTAAATAGAAAAAAAATAAACTAATACATTTTCTCCTTACATCCTGTTATTTAAAAAAATAAGAATTTTGGGCTAGGAATATATGTATTTTTTCTGAACCCTTATGAATCAAACATTTAGCTCATTTTTAGGCACATAATAGGTATACCATTAAATTTTGGTTTGAATTGGTTCCATCTTAGGTATTTACATAGGAAAGCTTTGAATTATTATAATCCTTCTTCTTATTCATGAAGGAATTAAATTTAGATACCAAAATAAAAAACAAGAAGAAAATTCCAATATTCTGCTAGTGGTAAACCTGTAAGGCAGTAGACAAACTCCTGATTATTTATGAAACTAAAGTACGCTAAATTCCACAAATACACCAGTCCCTCCTTATCTGCTGTATTGCTTCCTGTGGTTTTAGTCACTTGCAGTCTGAAGATATTAAATGGAAAATTTCAGAAATGAACAATTTATAAGTTTTAAATTGCATGGTGTTCTGAGTAGCCTGATGAAATCTTGTGCTGTCCTAGTCCATCCCTCATGAGACATTAATCATCCCTTTGTCCAGCATATCCACGCTGTAGACACTACCTGTCCATTAGTCACTTAGTAGCTTTCTCTGTTATCAGACAGAAAAAACACAGTATATATGAGGTTTGGTATTATCCGCACATAGGTTCAAACATCCACTGGGGGTCTTGGAGCGTATAATGGGGGACTACTATAATCCCAGTCTCTAAGTTCAGCCAGCACTTGTCCCCTAATACAGTTCTTCTAATCAGCCTCATGGCTCTACTCCTTCAAACCAAGTACATTTTAAAAAGAAAGTATATTTTAGTAGGGCTTCTAAAAAATACTGCTATTCGCTAGCTTAAGTTTTGTCTAGCTTTTTCTTATTCATACACTTGTAGGGAAAACAATGAGTTTCAAAAAAGGTAAGCAAGAAGAGATAAAGAAGAAAGTGCTCAGCAAATCAACAAACTGGCCAGGAATCTTGTAAATCACTCTGAGAAAGGAAAATTCAAATCTATTTGCACTTATAGGAAAAGCTAGAAGTGACTTGAATACCCAGCTGCAAACAGCCACATTTGTTCTAATGTCAAGCTTTGATATAATTCTGAAAATGGAATATAGCATACCTAAGGAGTCAAATTCACCACTGTGAAACTATCTAACAAATAGAGTAACACTGGAAGACAAGCCTGAAATTAAAACTGCTTTCAAGGTCACTGTGTTGTATCACATACAGTCCATGTAGAAAAAGAGACAATTTGTTATCTTTTTGTTATTAAAATTCAAATTGGTATAGTCTAAGAGTATTTGGATCATAGTCGATATCTCTGCTATGTCTTAGTAATGGCATTTCTTCTCCATTCCATGCTATCGCTTAAGACCCAGAATAAAATTACAGGCTTGCCCCACTTTACAGAACAGAAGACATCAAAGTTGGTGACAAAGTTAATCTTTTTTTTTCTTGCATTCCATTGTAAAATTGAAGAAGCATTGTCACGGGGGGGGGGAACAAGACAACAAATGGACAATATTTGGTGAAAAAGAGTAAAAACCATATCCTGCTTTATGGCAAGAAAATTATTACAACATTAGTCCAAGAGTTGGAAGCTGTGGTCCTCACATGATTGTCAATGTTTTTATAGCCCTATCTGTATTTGGAGATTAAGGACACCTTGAACAAAGCCACAAATAGGTTCTACTTTAGAAAGAGAATATTAACAATCAGGGAAATTAAAGAGTGGATGCAGAGACACTCTTTTTGATTTTTAAAACCTTTATTGATATATAATTGATATAAAAACATTACACATATATATGTATACATTTTGATGAGTTTGGATATATGCATACACACATGATACCATAACCACAAAGTAACAAACATATCCATCACCTCCAAAAATTTGTGGTATTTTGTGTGTGGGTGTGTTCATGGTAAGAGCACTTAATATGAAATCTATCCTCTTAACATATGTAAAGGTGAACAATACTGTCCTGTTAACTATAGGCATTAGGTTGTATTGCAGATCTTCAGAACTTATTCATCTTGCATAATTGAAGCTTTATACTCATCAAGCAACCATTAACATTTTAGTAAATGATACAGAAAAGGAAGTATACAATAAGATCTTCAAGTGTGCAAATTATTTAGCTCTCCCAGGTAGCAAAATGTGAATCTAACAGGAACAAACTGATAAATAATGGCTCAAGGCTGCCTGAGCAGGCCAAAGGCACTGCATGAGATTCAAAAAGAGTGTGTGTAAAGTGCTGATGAACTTAGAGAAAAATAGTATGTACTAAGTGTGTAAGATGATAAGCTCCATCTTTTACCACTCAAGGAAGGAGTGATAGCAAATTGCTCCAAACATCAGCCCAAGGTAGCCAAAAGTGGCTCAAAATGCTAATGAAACAATAGAGAAAAAATACGGCTCATAAAATCGCGCTATGTCATACTAGCATAGCATGTGCAGTTCTAGTAACCACACCACATAAAATTACTTAAAATATATTCAAAATTAAATGCAAGAAAAACACTAACACCCATTGTTCATTAAATCTCAGGATTCTAGAATTGTAAAAATCCTAAAAAATAGTCATTTTAAGAAAAATGAAAACATTACATTTTATAAGTAAAAAACTTGTGGATTTTCCAATAATGTTCATAATTACTTTTTAAATAACTTTATTGAGATAGTCACAAACCATGTAATTCATCCATTTAAAGTGTACAATTTAATGTTTTTCGTATATTCACCAGGTTATACAACCATCATTCACAATCTAATTTGAGAAAATTTTCATTTCCCCCTAAAAGAAACCGTGTACCCATTATCAGTCATTCCCCATTCCCCTCTCCCTCCAGGCCCTGGCAACACCTAATCTGCTTTCTGTTCATACAATTTTGCCTATTCTGGACATTTCATATAAATGAAATCATACAATATGTGGTCTTTTGTGTCTGGCATACTTCACTCAGCATAATGTTTTCAAGGTTCATCTATGTTATCCCATGTATCAGTACTTCATTCTTTTTAATTGCCAAATAATATTCCATTGTATAGCACAATTCGTTTAGCCATTCATCCATCCATTGACGGACATTTGTGTTTTTTCCGCTTTTTGGCTACTAGAAATAATGCTGCCATGAACATTCTCGTACAAGTTTCTGTGCAGAAATACAATTTCATTTCTCTTTGGTGTATGACTAGGAGTGGAACTGCTGGGTCATATGATAACTCTATATTTATTAATAACTTCTTGAGGCACTGTCAAAGATTTTTTTGCAGCAGCTGCATCATTTTACATTCCCACCAGCAATGTAAAAGGGCTCCAATTTCTTCATTGCCAACAAGTGTTATTTTCTGTCTTGATTATGGCTATTCTAGTGAGCATGAAGTGGTATCTCATTGTGGTTTTGAATTACATTTACACAATGACTAATGAAGTTAAACACCTTTTTATGTATTAATACATATTGGCCATTTCTACATCTTCTTTAGAGAAATATCTGATTTCTCTGCCCATTTTTTACTTGATATTTTATTTTATTTTTAATTCATAAATAATAATTACATATATGTATGGTGTGCAAATGCTGTAATGATACATGCATACATTATGGAATGATTAAACCAGGCTAATTAACGCTTTTCACTTTTATGTGGCTTTTTATTGTATGTTTTGTAAAAGATACAAAACATAAAGTTCCACCACAAAGTCACAGGTTCATTTCAGCAAGCTCTACACTGAACCTTGCAGGGCTCTTACTCCTGGTGGAAGAATATTTATTTCATTTCTATAAGAAGCTACCTGTGAACATATTCATTTCTAGAAAAATTAAAAGATTTAGGCTATTTTTTAGTTTCATAAAGGATGAAATAGAGAAAATGTGTAGTGCTTTCAAAAGTAAAAATAAATATGATTTAATGGAAAAAATTTGCCATTTTAACAATTTTCAAGTGTACAGTTTCGTGGCATAAAGTACATTCACTTGTTGTGCAACCATCACCACCATAAATCTCCAGAACTTTTTTCATCATCCTAAACTGAAACTCCATACTTACATCCACAATCAAGTTAGTTAACACAGCTATCACTTCTCATAGTTACCATTTTTTTGTCTGTGGTGAAAACATTTAAAATCTACTCTCTCAACAAATTTCAAGTATGCAATACAGTATTGTTAACTATAGTCACCATGCTGTATGTTTGATCCTTATAATGTATTCATCTTATAACTGAATGTCTGTGCCTTTTGATCATTTCCTTATTTTCCCCTCCCCCAACCCCTGGCAACCACCATTCTAATTTCTGTCTCTATAAATTTGACTACTCTAAGTATCTCATGTAAGTGGAATTATATAGTATTTGTCTCTGCGTGACTGGTTTATTTCACTTAGCATAATGTCTTCAAAGTTCATTCATGTTGTAGCATGAATCACGGTATCATTCCACTTCAATGTTGAATAATATTCCATTGTACTTGTATACCACATTTCGTTTACAAGTTTCTCTGTCCATGGATACTTTGGCTGTTTCCACCTTTTGTATATTGTGAATAATGCTGCTATAAACACAGCTATAAAAAAATGTTTGAGCCTGTTTTCAATTCTTTTGAATGTATCTCCAGAAGTGAAATTGCTGGATCATATGATAATACAATGTTTAAATTTCTGAGGAACTGCCATACTGCTTTTCACAGTGGCTGTACCAATGATGCACAAGGGTTCCAAGTTCTTCACATCCTCACCAACACTTGGTATTTACTGTTTTTTTTTTTATAATAGCCTTCTTAATGAGTATGAAGTGTTATTTCACTGTGCTATTGATTTGCATTTCCCTAATGATTTGCGATGTTGATCATTTATTCAAGAACTTATTCGACATTTGTACATCTTCTTTGAAGAAAGGTCTATTCAAGTCCTTTGCCTATTTTTGAATTTGTTTTTTTGATTTTGTTGTTGTTGTTGACTTGTAGGAGTTCCTTATATATTCTGGAAATTAATCACTTATCATATATATGATTTGCAAATATTTTCTCCCATTCTGTGAGGTACCTTTTCATTCTGTTGATAGCATTCTTGGATGCACAGAAATTTTTAATTTTTTTGAGACAGAGTCTCACTCTGTTGCCTAGGCTAGAGTGCAGTGGCATCATCGTAGCTCACTGCAACCTCAAACTCCTGGGCTCAAGCAATCTTCCTGTCCCAGCTTCCTCAATAGATGGGACTACAGGCACATTCCATGACAACCTGGCTAATTTTTTCTATTTTTAGTAGAAAAGGGGTTTTGCTCTTGCTCAGGCTGGTCTCAAACTCCTGAGCTCAAGCAATCCTCCTGCCTTGGCCTCCCAGAGCGCTAGTATTATAGGCGTGAGCCACTGCACCCAGCCCAAAAGTTTTTAATCTTGATGTAGTCCAATTTATCTATTTTTTTCCTTTGTTGCCTGTGCTTTTGGCATCATATTCAAGAAATCATTGCCAAATCCAATGTCATGAGGCTTTTGCTCTATGTTTTTTTAAAAAGAGTTTTACATTTAGGTTTTACATTTAGGTCTTTGATCTTTTTGAGTTAATTTTGCATATGATGTAAGGAAAGGGTACAAGTCCATTCTTTTTGCATGTGGACATCCAGTTTTCCCAGCACCATTTTTTTGAAAAAACTGTCATTTCCCCACTGAGCATCCCTTTCAAAAATCACTTGACCATATACACTAGGATTCATCTCTGAGCTCTCTATTCTATTCCATTGGTCTATTTGTCTTTATGTTAGTACCACATTATTTTGATTACCATAGCTTTGTAACATATTTTGAACTTAGGAAGTGTGAGTCTTCCAACTTTGTTCTTTTTCAAAATTGTTTTGTCTATTCAGGGTCCCTTGAGATTCCATATCCATTTTTTGGGATGAATTTTCTATTTCTGCAAAATATGCCGTTGGGATTTTGATGGGGATTACACTGATCTGTAGATCGCTTTGGGTAGTATGGACGTTTGACAAGTTAAATCTTCCAATCCATAAACATAAAATGTCTTCCCATTTATTTATGTCTTCCTTAATTTCTTTTAGCAATATTTTGTACTTTTTGGTGTACAAGTCATTCACCTCCTGGTTAGGTTTATTCCTATTTTATTCTTTTTGATGCTATTATGAATTTAATTGTTTTCTTAATTTCTTAATTTCCTTTCCAGCTTGTTCATTGTTAGTGTATAAAAGCAAAACTGATTTTTGCATGTTGATTTCGTATTCCGCAACTTTGCTGAGTTCATTTATTCCAACATGTATGGAATGTATGGAATCTTTATAGTGTTTTCTACATATAAGGTCATCATGTCATCTGCAAACAGAGATAATTTTACTTCTTCCATTTAAATTTGTATGCCTTTCATTTCTTTTTCTTGCCTAATTGCTCTTTCTAGGGCTTCCGGTATTATGTTAAAAACAAGTGGTGAAAGCGAGAATCCTCATTTTGTTCCTGGTCTTAGAGGAAAAGCTTTCTTTTACCATTATTAGTTATGGGTTTTTCATACATACCCTTTATTATGAGGAGATAGTTTCTTTCTATTCCTAGTTTGTTGAGTGTTTTTATCATGAAAGAATATTGGATTCTGTCACATGCTTTTTCTGTTTTAATTGAGATGATTGTGTGGGAGTTTTTCCTTCATTCTGTTAAGGTGATGTATTACATTGATAATTTTTCTATGTTGAATCATCCTTGCATCCCAGGGATAAATCCCACTTGATAATGGTGTACAAACTTTTTAATATGCTATTAAATTCAGTATGCTAATATTTTATTAAGGATTTTTGTACCAATATTCATAAGGGACATTGGTCTGTAGTTTTCTTTTATCATAGTGTCTTTGTCTGGTTTTGGTATCAGGGTAATTCTGTCATCACAAAATGAGTTTGGAAGAGTTCTCTCTTTGATTTTTTGGAAGGGCTTGAAAAGGAATGGCGTTAATTATTCTTTAAATGTTTGGTAGAATTAACCAGTGTAGCAATCTAGTTCTGGACTTTTCTTTATTGGGAGGATTTTGACTACTGAGTCAATCTCCTTACTATCTATAGGTCTATTCAAATAATCTGTTTCTATGATTTAGTCTTGGTAGGTTGTGTCTTTCTAGGAATTTGTCCATTTCATCTAGGTTATCCAATTTGTTGGCATGTATGTATTCATAGTTCTCTCTTTATTTATTTTACATCCCTTTTAATTCTGTAAAATTGATAGTAATGTCCTCTCTTTTACTTCTGATTTTAGTTGAGTCTTCCCTTTTCTTCTTAGTCAAACTAGCTAACGATTCCATTTTGTCGATGTTTCTAAAGAACCAACTCTTGGTTTTTTTGATTTACTCGATTGTTTGTTTATTCTGTATTTTATTTATCTCTGCACTAATCTTTATTATTTCTTTCCTTCTCCTAGCTTTGAGTTTAGTTTGTTCTTCTTTTTCTAGTTCCTTAAGCTTTTAAGTTAGGTTTTTTATTTGAGATCTTCTCTAATGTAAGTGTTTACAGCTATCAATTTCCCTTTTAGCATTGCTTTCACTGGATCCTATAAGTTTTGGTATGTTATAGTTTCATTTAAATTTGTCTTAAGATATTTTATAATTTCTCTTGTGATTTCTTCTTTGTATCATTGGTTGTTTAAGAGTATGTGGTTTAATTACACATATTTGTAGATTTTCCAGTTTACCTTCTGCTGTTGATTTCTAGTTTCATTTCATTGTCATTGGAAAGGATGTGTTGTATTATTTTAACCTTTTTAAATTTATTAAGTTTTGTTTTGTGGCCTAATATGTGGTCTATTCTGGAGAAGTGCCATGGGCACTTGCAAAAAAATGCATATTTTGCTATTGTTGGATAGAATGTTTTATATATGTATGTTAAGTCCAATTCACTTTGTGCACTTTTAAAAATTGAGTTACTTGCTTTCCTATTGTATTGTAAGAGTCCTCTACATTAATATATTCTGGATATAAATCCCTTATCTGCTATATGACTGGCAAATAATTTATTTCATTCCATGGGTTGTCTTTTCACTTTCATTTCTAGCAGAAAAAAATTAAATATTAATATAGTCCAGTTTATTTTTTTGTTGGTTGTTTGTGCTTTTGGTGTAATAGCTAAGAAATCATTACCTAACCCAAGAGCATTAAGAATTTAGTCATCTTTTCCTCTAGGATTTTTATAGTTTTAGCTCTTATATTTAGGTTAATAATGTATTTGGAGTTAAGTTTTATATACAGTATGAGGTAGGGATCCCAGTCCATTCTTCTTCTTTTCTCATAAATGACTTTTATTAAATGACATTGTTTTAATGTTGTGGTTAGAAACAGGGAGTATCATTCATTACATATATCATGTTGTCATGCCCAGTCTGCTGCCTCATGACTTCTCTGAGGAAAACTGACTCAATGATTTTAGGATTGGCCTTCAGCACAAGTGAAGCAAATACCCACATAGAGCAGCCAGAAGATTAACACTGTCTTTCTTTCTGAGATACTTAACGCAGGGTCATTGTCTAATTCTTTGTTTCTTTATTTTATAGATTATTTTGCCTCAGTCATATAGGTTGACTTAATCAATGTATAATGACTCATTTTAATATTTCCAGAATTGTGGAATGTGCCACAGTATAGTGGTTTGAATATGCTTATCAAAAGCTATTCATGTTTTAAATTATTTTTAATTTTTTCATTATCATGGATAATTAAATAACAGTCATATATATAGTACATTTAATATTTTGATATAAGCATACAACATATAATGACCAAATCAAGCAAATTGGGATATCCGTCACCTCAAGCATTTATCATTTCTTTGTGTTAGGAACATTCTAATTCCACTGTTTTAGTTATTTTGAAATATACAATAAATTATTGTTAACTATAGTTGCCCTATTGTGGTATTGAACACTGGATCTTATTCTTTTTGTCTAACTGTATTTTGGTACCCATTAACCATCCCCATTTTATCCTCCCCTCCCCACTATCCTTCCCAGCCTCTGTAACCATCATTCTACTATCCATCTCTATGAGTTCAATTTTTTTTTAACTCCTGTATATGAGTGAGAACATGTGATATTTGTCTTTCTGTGCCTGGCTTCAAATTCATTCTTTTGCAGATAGATATCCTCTTGTTTCAGCATCATTTGCGGAAAAGACTATTCTTTTGTCTTGGTTGGTTGCCCACGATGGCTCACACCTGTAATCCTAGCACTTTGGGAGGCCAAGGCAGGAAGAATTGCTTGAGATCGGGAGTTTGAGACCAGTCAGGGCAACATAGTGTGACCGTCTTTACAAAAAATAAAAACATTAGCCAGGAATGGGGCTGCATACCTATAGTCCTAGCTACTTGGGAGGCTGAGCCAGGAGGATTGCTTGATACCAGGAATTTGAGGTTGCAGTGAGCTAGGATGGTGCTGCTACGCTCTAGCCTGAGTGACAGAATGAGATTCTGTCTAAAAAAAAAAAAAAAAAAAAAAAATTGCCTTGGCATCTTTGTTGAAAAGCAGTTGACCAAAAATGTATGAGTTTATTTCTGGACTCTAATCTATTTTATTGATCTCTATGCCTATCATATGCCAGTATCACAGTCTTGATTTGACTATTCTGGGTTCCTTGCATTTCCATATGAATTTTAGGATACACTTGTCAATTTTAGCAAAAAAGCTATCCAGAATTATGACTGCACTGAATCTGTAGTATGATTAGATTTTAAGAAGGAGTAATGAAGGTTAGAACCATCATGCCATGTTAAAAGAATATTACAGATTCATACAATTCCACTGAGTCATTAAATTTAAGAGTTGAAGAAATCTTAGACATCATCTACTTCAGCCCTTTCATTTTAGATATAAAGAAATAATATGTACAGAGTGCTTTATAATTTACAAAGTATTTTTCCTTTTTCTTTTTTTTAACAAAGTATTTTTTAATCTCATTGAAGCCTCACAACAACTCTGTACAAAAGGTAGGATATCTCTTCTTCTACCCATTTTATGGACAAGGTAATGAAGATACAGACCAAGGACTCAAACTTCTACCTACTGACTCCCTGTCCACGGTTTTCAGTGTACATAAACTGTGTTATTTGTAAAATAAACTACTGATCTGATCTCTCACCACTATCCCTACTTCTTAACAACTCAGTAATTATAGATCTTTCTCTTATGCTTGTCATCCCCCAATCATACTGTTAGGTTTTCCTGAAACTTTTCTTCCCCTCTTCCTTTATAATACAGGTACTCCTTATTTTACATGGTAACACAGGACTGTAAAAATGAAAATGTAAACCAAAACCATATAAGATGATCTTAATAATCAATGGGAAAATTATGATCATTACATGACCTTTAAAATTTTTTGTCAAAACATTAAAATCTCTGAATGTCAGTTATATGTGTATAGAGGAATAAAAAATAGTAAAACTAATATTTATTTAGTACACTCATTTTAGAAACATTGAGAGAGTGCTTTATTCCTTTGTAAAAAACTTACCAAGGGTAGTTTGAACAATGTCTCCCTTCTCATTCTGTAACTTACAATACGGAACACATCTCTTTTCTATGCCTTAGCATAGAAATTGTCGCACTGGTTTCTAAACTTGGATCACTTTTCAACATTTTAACCTTTACACTTTAAAACTTGTGAAATATCTCCAAGATTTCCTTTAATATGAAGATTTTTTGATGGTGACACTTCCTCTGTGACATCATCATCCTTTTCATCAGTGTCACTTTCCTCATTTATATTAGTAAGTTTGCCTTCACTAAGTCTCTTGGCTACACACCTAGAGTCTTTCAAATGGTGGCAGTGTCTACATTCTTATGGTTGGCTGTTTCTTCTATAAATCCATTCACGTTAAATTCAAATCTCACTTCCAGGGTTATCACTTTCCATTGTTTTTGCTGCACTTTCTTCTCTGTTGGCCAGTTTTCTCTTTCGATTATCCAGTTTTGTAAAATGTCACATTGGTATATCACTGACAAGGAGGCAACACAAGTATATGTTTTGCTGTCAGTGCATGAACTCAACAGATGCATGGTGACTAATCACTGATAGAATTTGAAGGAAGTGCAATGACCGTTCACTGATCATGATGCACATCTGTTATTTATGTGGTGATTTACGGACTGAAGAGCTAATATACCACTAGCACTTAAAACATGTTATTGTGGATCAGTTTTATTTAACTAAGTCATGGTAACTGAAATTCCTGTGCAACATGTCACCATTTTCAACATGTCACCATTCTAAGATATAATAATACCATCTGAAAAGAAACAACAGGCTACTTTACAGCATTTTCTTGTTTTATCAGCTCTGTAAATTTCCAAATTTAATGTAGAGTTTGCTTATTGAAATATACTTGTAGGCCACACAGAAAAACTAAAAGTTAAGCCAGGTGTGGTGGTAGCGTGCCTGTAGCTCCAGCTACTCAGGAGGCTGAGGGTATGAGGATCACTGGAGCCTAGCAGTTTAAGTCCACACTACACGACAAAGTGATATCCTGTCTCTTTAAAAAAACACAAAAACTAAAAGCCTCTTGCTTGAAGAGTTGAATATACCTTGGATATTTACCAATTGAAACATATTTTTCTGCTACCATCCATTATAAATTCAGAAATGACTTATTATGGTTATTTTGGTTCAACAATATAAATGTTAAAATTCACTCATTCCAGTAAAAATATGCATGAACAAATTTGGAAATTTTAAATGGAATTTTAAGTCAGTAAATAAAGAATAGAGTGTGTAACAGATGGGGTTGGGTCAATTGGATATTTGTTTAGAAAAAAAATTTAGATCCTCACCTTACACAATATACAAAAAAATTCGGATGCATTAAATATGCAAATTTATTATAAAGAAAAAAACCATGAAAATACTGTAAGAAACACATAAGTCTATTTTCATAATCCTCAGATACATGTCTTCTTCTTTTAATTTTTTTTTAAAAACCAGGCCTCAAACTTCCCTTACCTCTTCCTCCTTCTTCCCCCTCAATTGATGAATTTCCTATTTCAGCAACAGACTATAAACAATCAGAAAACTATGCTCCTGATCTTTCTCACCAAACCTGCTTCTTCCAAAATCTCTCCTATTTCGATACGTAGAACTCCACTCTTCCAGTTGCTCAGGATAAAAATTTTGGGGTCATCCTCGACATCTCATTTTCTCTCATGTTCCATAAGCAAATCTTCCTGGCTTGACTTAAAATATATATTCAGAATCTGACCATTTCTTATTACTTCCACTGCCACCACTCTGATCCAGGTCATGAACACCTCTAACCTGTATTATTTAAATATCACTGTAACTGGTGTCAGTGCTTTCACCCTTGTTCCTTTTATGATCTATTTCCAAAACAGGAGCTACAATATTTCTTAAAATTAATGTATAATCATTTTACCTTTTCCATTGGCTCCCCATTTCACTTAGAAATAAAAGCCCTTACTATGACCCATAAGGCCCTAGCTCAGGGGTTGGGAACCTGTGGCCTTCTCGCCACATGTGGCCTTCTAGGTCCTTAAGTGTGGCCTTTTGAGTGAATCCAAATTGTATAGAACAAATTCTTTTATTTTTATTAATAAATTTTTGTTTGCCTTTATTTTTATTTCATTTTTAAGATGAAGGCATTTAAAATAACAAAGGATAAAATAAGTTTCAATAAAATAATCCTCCCAGATTGACCAGCACAGTTAGAGTATTAATAAGCCATAAGGGCTAAATCGATGGCTGCTATGCTCACCATTTAGTTCTAACTTCTCCCGCCTGACTGGTGCCATTACCACACAAGGCTGGCTGGATTTTATGGGGGTCAAGTACACCAGTCTGTTATCAGCTTTTGACAACAGTACACTGTGTTTCTGTTTGAAGTGAAATTTGTGAATAGTTGCACAGCTCAACAGTACTTTTTAATTCTGTCTGCTTAATAGCCTGTGATGTCAAAGAAGACCAAGAGGATGCTGAAGGAAGAAAACACATTTTTTAATGATGATTGGGAAGAGTAATATTATATTGTTTCTGCTAAAGATAAGATGATTTGCTTGCTTTGTGATACTGCGATATCAACATTAAAGAAATTCAATGCTCATCAGCATTATAACACTCATAAGGACCACAAATATTTTAAATTAGAGGGAGAGGCATGAAAGGTTGTATTGCAGAAATTAAAAGACAAAAATCAAAAGCAAAGACAATTCTTTGAAGCAGCAATAAGACCTGGAAATAATACCACCAAACAAACTT
>RJWJ010018616.1:0-31355 GCA_004363605.1 Indri indri
CAGCCGGGCGCGGTGGCTCACGCCTGTAATCCTAGCACTCTGGGAGGCCGAGGCGGGCGGATCGTTCTGAGCTCAGGAGTTCGAGACCAGCCTGAGCAAGAGTGAGACCCCGTCTCTACCAAAAATAGAAAGAAATTAATTGGACAGCTAAAAATATACAGAAAAAATTAGCCGGGCATGGTGGCGCATGCCTGTAGTCCCAGCTACTCGGGAGGCTGAGACAGTAGGATTGCTCGAGCCCGGGAGTTTGAGGTTGCTGTGAGCTAGGCTGACGCCACGGCACTCGCCCCAGGCAAGAGAGTGAGACTCTGTCTCAAAAAAAAAAAAAAAAAAAAAAAAAAGAAACTAACTTTTCAGGATGGTGCTTAACAAAACTCAAGTCCCTAGCAACACCACAATAGACCTCTCTATGGCACAGGGCACGGTGTGTTATCACTTGAACATTAATAATGGCCAGAGGACAGTAAGATAACAGTAACAAGTGTTATCCCTTACTTTTCTGGCCCCAACTATTTTAGTTGGTGTCTTAAGTTACTTAAATAACAGAAAGCCAGCATCTGCTCCCTTAATATGGGTCAGCTCTTAAAGTGTAATTCCCAAAAAGCCTAACCTTTTTTAGTAGTGATATTACTAAGCATACTAAAGACTAAAGCCAGATCGGGTGTGGTAGCTCACACTTGTAATCCCAGCACTTTGGGAGGCCATAGCAAGAAGTTCTGTTGTGGCCAGGAGTTTGAGACCAGCCTGGGCAACACACTGAGACCTCCCTCCATCTCTAAAAAACAAAAATAGAAAAATTAGCCGGGCGTGGTGATGTGTACATACAGTCCCAGCTACTTCAGAGGCTGAGGCAGGAGGATCACTTGAGCCCAGGAGTTCAAGGCTGCAGTGAGCTATGATCACATCAGCCTAGGCAACAGAGCAAGACCTTACGTCTACAAAAAAAAAAAAAGAAAAAAGAAAAGAAAAGAAAAGACTAAAGCCAGAGTTGGACAGAGTGACTAAGTACCAATCTGGTAGTACTTGTTTGTTTGTATTTGTTGTAGTGTTTGTTTTCCCAATTTTTTCCAATTCTATCCTCTATCTGGGCTATCAGTCATGGTCTAATCACAGAATAAATGTTCAAAAAGTTAGGTAGAGTCTATTTTGATGTTCATTTTAATTAGGTTTCCTGGCAGGGAAAAGAAAATCTGAACATTCTAAAATGAAGGTTAGAGTATGTCCTCAGTTGAATGTGTTTCTCATGATTTTCTTTAAAGCTTACATCTTTAAAAAACAAAGAATATACAAAGTATATACGGTACCTAGGAAACTTAGAATAGTAAATCATTAGCTATTTCAAAGTTAAATTTAAAAACAGATATCCTGCTACATAGAAGGCACTGCACTTTCAGGAACTCAAAGATTAGGTATGACGTGTTTCCTCACAACGTTTAAAAAATTAAAGTGAAAGAGAAAGTTAAGAAGTAGTAATACAGCATAGAATGATATCGAACTACAGAGTTTCAAGTAAACACACTACGAAAAAATTAAGGGGGAAGATTAAGAATGATTAGAGAGATCTCAGAAGTCATCATGAAAGAGACAGTATCTGATGTGAATCTTGGTGGGAGATGGCCTTTGACAGAGAGGAATAGTATGAGGAGTCAAGAATGTAAAGTACATCTTTAGGAATTAGCCACTATAGAGGATGAATAAGGATCTAGAAGCCTAAAAAACTAGTCTTGAACCAGATAATGGAAGACCTTGAATGTCACACTAAAGCATTTACTTTGTTTTCTAAAGGTAGTGAAGAGCCATAGCAGGGTTCTGAAGAACTAACCAAACTAACAAGAGCACAAAGTTAAGCTTTAAATGACTGACTAGATAGAGAAAACACTAGTTATCTATTATAATGATCCTGCAGAAAGATAATGAAGATCAGAACTAGGGCAGTAGAGACAGAATGGAGGAGGCAGATACAAGAGACACTGCAAAGGTAGAATGACAGGACTTGGCAAATGATTAGACACAGGGAAGGAAAGTGTAAGATTATGATGTCGCCAAAGTTTTTAGCAAGGGTTTCTAGGAGAAAAAATTGTACTTTTTAAAAGTTACCTTTTCTATCCTTATTTGATTTTTTTTTTTTTTTTGAGACAGAGTCTGGCTCTATTGCCCGGGCTAGAGTGCCGTGGCATCAGCCTGGCTCACGGCAACCTCAAACTCCTGGGCTCAAGTGATCCTCCTGCCTCAGCCTCCCGAGTAGCTGGGACTACAGACATGCACCACCATGCCCGGCTAATTTTTTCTATGTATATATGTATTTTTAGTTGTCCAGATCATTTCTTTCTATTTTTTAGTAGAGACGGGGTCTCACTCTTGCTCAGGCTGGTCTCGAACTCCTGACCTTGAGCGATCCACCCGCCTCGGCCTCCCAGAGTGCTACCATTACAGGCGTGAGCCACCACACCCGGCCCTTATTTGATTTTTGAGAACAATTCAAATAAGTAACAATATTCTCTGATAATGTCTAAGGTATATCAAAGAACCACACTTGTTTCCATTTTTATTAACAAAATTATGTGTTACACTGTCAAATAATGACACCTAGTGTTGAAAATACTTTTAGCATTGTTTTAATTGCCATTTCAGCCTCTACAATCACATACATTTCTGTAGAAATCAAACAGGAGGTAAAGGGTATTTTTCCCAAATCAAATGAGAAAAGCAAAGCACATATAGTCATCCCTTGGTACTCAAGGGGGACTGGTTCCCAGACTTCCCACAGATACCAATATCCAAGGATGTTCAAGTCTCTGACATAAAATGGCATAGCATTTGCATATAACCTATGTACATCCTCCTGTATACTTTAAATCATCTCTGGATTACTTATAATATCCAATACAATACAAATGCTATGTAAATAGTTTTTATACCATATTGTCTACGGAATAATGACAAGGAAAAAAGTCTGTACATGTTCAGTACAAATACAATTGTTTTTTTCAAATATTTTCAATCTGAGGTTGGTGAATCCATGGATGCAGAACCCATAGATACAGAGGGCTAACTGTATATCCAACCTAAATCTATGTGAAGTTTAACACATTAAATTTTTGATAAGTCATTCTGCTGCATTTTGCCATTGAAGAAATCTGAAAATAGATTCACATAAAGTTTACTAAGGCCAGAATGACTGAATGAATTCACAATTTCCTTACTTTGGCTGCAACAGTTAAAAACTAAGAAAAGAATAGCAGCAACAACAACAACAAACCCATTGATACTTATACAAAAATGTTCACTAGCTACAAAAGTCAAATAATTTATAGAATGTATTTGTTTAGATCCAGGACAAACTAAATATAACACATAACCCATTAAAACTATGTTACGTTTCACAAAGGATTGTAAGTTAAAAAATAATAACTGAGTATGTGTAAGAAAAATTAAAGTTCTTCTAAGAACAAAAAATAGAATTTAAGATGTGCCAGCCGGACAGAGATTAAGAACTTCAGCTTTAATCAAACAGCAATGTTCCCGAAGTAAAATCCAAAGAGTGCTAAAAATGAGTTAACAATGAGGAAAAAATGGAAGGTATATATCCCTCTCTCTTCTTTTGACATCCTTCTGATCCTTCTAAAGAGAATGAGTGGGGATTAGATGACTTGAACCCCAAGGTGAAGACCAAAAAGTAAAAACATGAAAATTGAGGTTTGCAGTCATTCAAACTGGTCCTGGTATTTTAAGAAGGGCTTCACAACAGCCTGTGCCAAGGTCCTTGGCAACACTGAAAGGAAAGCAAAGTTTGTCTTTGTTGGCTACCCACCATCTCTCCTCATTTCTGCCCTTCAGGAAGCAGCAGCACTCGTTATATCTTCTGGCTGTCTTTTCCCATACTAATTTCTCATTTTGTATCTTTGTTCATGGTGTTTCCCTCTTTTGAAATGCCCTCCTTTCTCACCCTGTTCTTAGTTAAAGCCTATGTTTAGGACCAGTTTCTGTCTCAATTTTTTTTTTTTTTTCCGAGACAGGCTCTTGCTCTATTGTCCGGGCTGCAGTGCGGTGGCATGATCGCAGCTCACCGCAACCTCAAACTCCTGGGTTTAAGTGCTCCTCCTGTGCTTCAACCTCCTGAGTAGCTGGGACTGGAGGTGTATGCCATCATACCTGGCTAAGTTTTGTATTTTTTGTAGAAACGGAGTCTTGCTAGGTTGCTCACGCTGGTCTTGAACTCCTGGCCTCAAGTGATCGAACCTTCTCAGCCTCCCAAAGTGCTGAGATTACAGGCATGAGCCACTGTACCTGGCTGTCTTAAACCTCATACTATATAATTTGCTCTATATTCATTCTATGTAAAATGCCACAGACAACTAAATATCGATGAAATAATGTTTTAAAGTGATCCAAAGGTATTAAGAAGGCTCAACCCTCTCAAGATTTAATCACTGCTAAAACTTACGGTATTTACTGACCATGTACTACGTCTATAGCTCGTCCATGCTAAATGCTTGAGGGCAGTGTTTTTAAAATCCATAAGAAGGTCATGATCAGCATTTAAAAAAACAAAATAGAAAATATCAGAGCATGTCACACATACTAAAGTACTGTTTCATAAAAATTTCGTTTCAGTTATGTGTGTGTATGAATATATGGAACACTAGACTGAAATGTAGAATGTATTTCTTACTATAGGTTACAATAAAAAAAAGTGTGAAAGTCTCATATTGCAGCGATACTTCTCCAACTATGGTCCAAAGACCAGTTCTGTTTGGGGAACTGTTTATTACCAGCATGTTATGAAATAAGGAGCTTGTGACAGAATGTAAATCAATTAAGCACACTAATCTTTTTACAGTAGCAAAACTTCCTCCATGCAGAAAGCAATGCACTGATTTAGCATTCTAGCACAGGCCCTTACCTCATCACCGAAGGTAACAAGGACATTAACAGTCTAGAGACTGGCTACTTTGGGTAGAACTGCTCCGGGGGATACAGAGAATACAACAGGGCTTTTGATCACAAATGTCTTAGTCTAGTTACCAAGACCAAATTAATACTCATTAAATAATAAGCCATCCATTAGTTGCTACACTACATATGAACATGACTCCAGTCACTGGGAAGTCACAAGGAGGGAAAAATTAAGTGTACCTAGAAAAGACAAAGCTTCTTCCAGCCCAGAGCATACTCTCCTCTTTTGTGCTGGCCTTACTTCCTTTACGGGCCAACTTAAGTTCCACTTCTTCCCTCCTTGATGGTCTCGGTTTTGGGAGTTCATTTCCTACAGCACTGAATCCTATAATGCTTGTTATCTACATAAGGGAACACCTTTAGAACAGTATTGGGACCAAAAGACAATTGTGACAATGCTTTAACATCTTCATACCTCATAAACATGAGCTCACGATAATGTGATGAGATAGAGACAGAAACTGGCCCTAAAGACAGGATTTAACTAAGAACAGGGTGAGAAAGGAGGGCATTTCAAAAGAGGGAAACACCATGAACAAAGAAACAAAATGAGAAATTAGTACGGGAAAAACACTGACATGTCTGTGTATCCCTGTCACCTACCTCAGCAGTCCTTATACAGTCACCACATAAGAACTGTTGCCTAACAATAATAATTAAATTAAATTAGGCAAGGAGATGGAGTCACACTACAGAGGACTTTTGAAGCCATCCAGAATTGTTTATATTTGATTCAGCAGCCAATAAAAGCCAGTTCTTGATAGGAAAAATACTATCTCAGGGTGGTCAAATTGGGGATATATAAGTTGGAGTGGAAGGAAATGACAACAAGGGAATGATACCATAGGAAAGAGTAACTACCAGGTCATTGCAGAAAAGAACACAAAATGGCAGAAACATGCTTTGGTAATAGATTGAATCAGAATATTTTCTCTCTCTCTCACACACACACACACACACACACACACACACACACACACGCACACACACACGTACCGTCTCTCTCTTTCTCTCTCTCTCTCTTTCTACCCTGAAAAATGTGAAGAATGGAGTACTATTAACGAAATATAAATATTGTGTAGCTGTGGGAGGTTGTGGTGTTGTCTCACTCCGTCCAGTCTGGGGTGTGAATCACCCCTTTGTCCAGAGTATCCACAGTGTACACCCTCCCCACCATCACAGTGCTTGTGTTCAAGTAACCCTTATTTTACTTAATAATGGCTCCAAATTCCAAGAGCAATGATGCTGGCAATTTGGATATGCCAAAGAGAAGCTGTAAAGTGCTTCTTTTAAGTGAAAGGTGAGAATTCTCTTAAGGAAAGAAAAAAAAATCGTATGTTGACATTGCTCAAATCTGTGGTAAGAACAAATCTTCTATCTGTGAAATTGTGAAGGACAAACAACTTCATGGTAGTTTTGCTGTCACACCTCAAATTGCAAAACTTATAGCCACAGTGCATAACTTTTATTACAGTACATTGCTGTAATTGTTCTATTTTATTAATAGTTATTGTTGTTAATCTCTTACTGTGCCTAATTTATGAGTTAAACTTTATCACAGGTGTGCATTTATAAGAAAAAACATAGCATATATAGCATTTGGTACTGTCCACAGTTTCAGGCATCCACTGGCAGTCCTGGAATATATCCCCTTTGGATAAGGTGGGACTATCCATGTTATAAAAAACTAAATTGTAATATGTCAGTCAAAAGAGAAAAGGCTTAGATATCTTAACAGTGACTTTATTCACTGTACATGAGCCCTGTTTTACTTGAATTAGGATGGTTATAAACGTGGAATTCCAAATAAGTTTAATGTAACATTTCATCGTTTACTATTAATAAATTTAATATTATGGAAGTGCTGTAGGTCTTAGTCTTATTTTCCATTTATTAATCATTTGACTTTGAACAAAGTCCATAAATCATCCCAACAACACCACTGCCACTCC
Source organism: Indri indri (assembly GCA_004363605.1). Taxonomy (NCBI): domain Eukaryota; kingdom Metazoa; phylum Chordata; class Mammalia; order Primates; family Indriidae; genus Indri; species Indri indri. The sequence continues at coordinate 6,909 of RJWJ010018616.1, forward strand.
TCAGTTTACGTTCATCTGCAAAATGAAACAGGAATGACCTGTCTGCTTCTACAGGGTTACCATCGGTATCAAGTGAAAACATGCAGACAGAAAATGCTCTGAAAATTGTAATATGTCATAAAAATATGGTTAAAGAAATCAAAAGTATACCTTTTTCTGTATTTGCTATATAAATCTAAACATGATTCCAATGCAAGTTCATCACCAAAATTATGGTAGGTGGAAGATGGCCACAAAGTCTGACATTTTTCCCTTAAAAAGGTAGGGAGAAGGGAAAGGGCTCCTTGACTGCTCTAACCCATAGAGACTGTTGGAAGCAATTTTGTGCCAATACCTCGGTCCAGGCTTTTAGGAAACTGGCAGTTTCCACTTCCTGTCTCTTCGAACATGTATCTTGGAATCCAGTCACCATGCTGTGAGAAGTCCAAGCCACACAAAAAGGCTGTGTGTGGGCACTCTGGTTGACATCCTCAGCTGAACTCCCAGCCAATATCAACTACCATTCATGTCAATGAGCTATCTTGGATGTCCCACCCAGTTGAGCTGTCAGATGACTCCAACCCCAACCACTTACACAAATGCATGAAACCCTAGGTGAGAACGACCTAGCTAAGTTCAGATAGACCAGAGAAACATGACAGATACCAAACTATAGTTTTAAACCACTGTGTTTTAGGGTGATTTTTTATGTAGCAATAGGTAACTGGGACAATAGCAAGATCTAATTTTACTAGCATCTTATATTTGAATGGACACCTTTTCCCCTTTCGCTTCTACAAAAATGAGTATATTTTCATGTAGAAAAGTTCATAATATAATGCTATGCATTTTATGAAAAAAATTTGATGTGCCTGCTTTATTTTCCAACTCTTTACAAAAGCCATTTTCGGTCTTTCCCATTATGTTCATATTAATAAACAAATGCCCGTGATGATTAATAAAGTTCAAGTAAATATATTTAAAAATTAAATGCTAAAAAGGGAACTTTAAAGCATTTTTGTTAGTTTTCTCATACAGTTTTCTCAAAAAATACATGTCTATGTGCAAAATTTCATTAATGAAAGGTGTGCCTGGTTTTTCCTTTTTTTTTTTTTTTTACTATTGTAGGATCCTTACTATCAAATAGTAAAGATACACATAACGTATCAGAAGAAAAGGAATACATATTTCAAGGCAGAACGTGATAAAGACATGAGACAACTGACATCGCCTTCCTGGTATACTTCCCGGCCCAGTACTGTGTTGTCATGAGAAACTATCTAAAACCATCATGAATGACATTCAACAATGAATCTTAAACAGAATTGGTTGGAATGCAAAATCTGCTTACATAGCAAAGCTGCAGAGCAAGCCTAGAACAGGAACACTTCCTTAATAATTATCACTTGGCATTTTTAATGGCCGCAGCAGGATATATACAAAACTAAGGATGCTTTGCAGATTCAGAAAGAGTAACATCCTTCAGTTGGGTATCCCTTTCATCTGACACCCTCAGAGATCTTCACTAATATTAAATTCCTTAGACTCTGCAACACCTCTGTGAGTCAGGTAAATATTTCATTCGTGAATAAGTGACTTGTTCAAGGTCACAGAATGAACTGGAGGCAAGAAATAAACCCAGGAGTGTGGTCTTCAGCTTTATGTATAAATGGATATCACTGCAATTAATTTCCAAGGTGGAGTGGAGGTGAAATTAACTTGTCTCACAACTCTAGGATAGAAGGCACATTTTAGGGGGAAAAAAGCTTCTGTTTGAGGAAGTCATACATTCAACTCCCATGAACTTATAGGGTCCTTAAATTCACACCTGAACTTCACTAAAAGCAAGTGTCACTGTGGCAGAGGAGGAACTGGGAAACACTCTGACCGGCTGTAGTAAGGCCTGGGACTGTAGGTAAATAGCAGAAAATCAGAAAACGGAAGCAAGAGGAGGGAGGTCAAAGTTGGGTCTGAGTGTCCAGGAGAAAGGAAGAATGCTTAAGGCCACCTTCTAAGACCGAAAAACCACACGAAACTCGGGGGGCAACCCGACATGCGAGGTTGGGCCCCTCCTCCACAAGCCGGTTCTATGTTTCGGGCTTGTCCCACCCCTCTCCGCGGACCGGCTTGTCTCCCGGGTGACCAGCAGCTGGTAGAAGGAAAGGGGCTTTACAGCAGACGACTTCCCAGGGAACAGAGCCCAGGGCCCAGACCCGCACTCACCGTGGCGCCGAACGCGCTTCATTAATGCAGGCCTCCTCGCCAAAGGTCCATCTCCCAACAACCCGAGGGAGATTTAGCCTTCGCTATCCCCACGGAAGCCAGCCCAGTTCAGCCCCTTTTCCCGATTTGCATTGCGTGGCGACGCGTCGCGTCTCCGGTCGTCACAGCGGGGGCGGGGCTTCGCGCGCGCGCCCGCGAGTCTTCTGTATTCCCCAGCACTGCCCCTGCCAGCGAGGACCGCGCGGGAGGGCGAGAGAGGACTACGGAGGGCGTTTTGGCTGGGCGGTGGCGGCGGTGGTGAGGCTGGGGCTGCCCTGAGCTGGGTCGAGTTTGTTCGCCCGCTTTTGCCCCACCCCCTGCGTCCCGCATTTCCGGGTTGGAGCCAGGTCCCACTGGAGTCACTTCGCGTTCTGGGCCTTGCTGCGGAGGAAGCAGGGCTGCTCTTGCTTCTCTGAACTATGTATTTTCCTCCCCAAATTGGTAATTAGGAAAAACTAGAAAAGGGAATTGAATCACCTCAAATTCTGGCTAAACATTCTCCCAAGCCAAGCCTCTGATCGAAGAACAGCCGTGATCCTGAAACGCATTTTATTTAAACTTTTAACGTCACTTAATGGCCAAATCTTACAAAAACAAAACGAGAAGTCTGAAATTTATTGCGAGCTGATCTATGTACTCTTCTAGAGAAAGGTGATGACATGCTCTGATTATCTGTAAATAAAGTTACTTTGGATGGAGATACAGTCCATGGTCACTAAGTCCTCAGGGACAATCCAGGTACCTTGTGGATAGGAAATCTGGACGGCGGGGTCTAGTAAAGGCGTTAAATGAAATGTGCTTGCTGGGTAGATGGTCAATAAATATATAATGACTAAATGAAAGCACCTAGCCAAACAGTGCCTCACGTATAGTAGTTTTTCAATAAATGTTCATTTCCTTTCCATCACAATGAAATACATGCAAAAATATTGTAGCTCTTTTATACCTAAGTTATACACTATTTGTTTCCCCAAAACATGTAACATGTAATAAATATAGTGTAATAACTGGAATTATTAAATAGGAAGCCTTAGTAAATTTTTCATAACTAAAGAAAAAAATTGTATCCATCTTTTGAGGGTGGGTTCTGGGAAAGGAACTCTTTTTTTCCTGCTGAGCACCTTGATGAATTTGGGTATGCAGAGAAAAATCTAGTGCTGAGTTTGGGAATAGGAACCAAAGAAAGGGAGAATTTGAAGTGCTCCGACAATCAGAGAAAAGGGGCAGGAATATGTGGGGTGAAAGAGGAAGAGAGAAGCCATAGGAGTGAATTAACCAATGACAAAAAGTCTGTGGTGGTAGGGCCCTGGAAAAGTTTTAATAACTAGGGCTGTATAATAGTCACCTAAAGTTGTTTTTGTTTCTTTGATGTAACTGTGCCACAATTCCCCCCAATAAGTGGAATTCCTCCACATCCCCAGAACTTCGGTCAAGTTTGCTGAAACCCAAATTATTTGCATGAGTTTTTGTGACAACTAAGGAGAAGTCCTGCCTGTGGGTCAAAAGATTCAAAAGAGAAACTAGGCACAAGATGACAAGACGATTTCAAAACTAAGCTAAGGTGGCAAAAGAAAAAACAGGAATGTTCCCAGGTAACTCATAGAAATCTTGGGGCAGGCTTTGGACTTTTCAATTTTCATGGAATGAGAGTTCTTAAGGCACAGAAGCAGGGTTACCTGGATGAAACTGTGCTTATTGAATTGAACTGTAGACTCTGGCTCTTCTTCAGACATACGTTGTAACAAACCAAGCAACAGTATCCACGGTGCCTAGACTCAGTGTTTAGAAGGCATGGCATGTATTTGACCATAGCTTCAATTCACATGCCATCTAGAGTAAGCAGTAGTCCAAAACCTGATTCATCCTCCATTCATTTAACAAGTACTTACTGAACATGTGTTCTATGCCAGCATTGTTTTAGATATAAAATTCCTGCTCAGCACAGGGCTGACTTACACTCTAGTGGGGGAGACATAATAAACAAATACATATATGCTATGTCAAGTGTTAAGTGCTAAGAACACACATAAAACTGGGCAAAAGCCTAACAAAGACAGTGATATTTTTAATGGGATTGTCAGGGAAAGGCTCCCTGAAAAATGATATTTCTATAGAGCCTTTGGTGACAAGAGGGAACAAGCCATGTATACATGTGGGAGAAGAGCATCCAGATAGTGGAAGCAGCACAGGTGAAAGCAGTGAAGAAGGAAAAGGTGGGCGTGCTGGAGGAATAGCAATGAGGCCATTTGGCTGGCATAGACTGAGTGAGTGGGACCATGGTAGGAGCTGATCTCAGAGGGGTGAGAAGGAAATGGTGCACAGATTACACAGGGTCTTGTAGGTCACTAAAGCATGTTTATAGTAAATACTACAAGAAGTGAATCACGTGTTAATAATTTATGAAAAAATTTAGCTTTCATGCATGTGATACAACTTACATCATATTCAAATTTTCATTCCAATTTTTTTTTTTTTTAGCTAAAGCTCAGGTATCCTGTGTGGTTCCTTTACTAATTGCTTAGTCTTTTCTATCCATCTATTTCCTAAAACCATGATCATCACTGTTAAAGAGTTTAGACAAAATAAATTTAACAGTTTATTTTAGCATTAAAGGATTCACAAATCAAGTAGCACTCAAAATTGAAAGAAGTTCAGAGAGCTCCACTTTAACAGCGTGAGCAGTGAGCAGTTTGCTTTTATAGACTGAACACAGAAACGAAGTAAAGAAATGACTTGATTGGCTACAGCATTTGCCTTATTTGGGTATAACCTGGTGGAAAGTCCCTAGTTATACAACTAACAGCTAGCTGGATGTTTGTGATTAGCTGCTTGTTGGCTCTTTGTGATTGAAGGTTGGCTTAGTTCTTTTCTTTTCCTTTTTTTTTTTTTTTAATTTAATCAGTCGTGTAATCTTAGCACTTTGGGAGGCTAAGGCGGGAGGATTGCTTGAGACAAGGAGTTGGAGACCAGCTGGAGCAAGAGTGAGACTCTGTCTCTACAGAAAATAGAAAAATTAGCTGGGCATGGTGGCATGCACCTGTAGTCCCAGCTATTCAAGAGGCTGAGGCAGGAGGATCACTTGAGCCCATGAGTTTGAGGTTGTAGTGAGCTATGATGAAGCCACTGCACTCTAGTCCAGGTAACAGAGTGAGAAGACCTTGTCTCAAGAATAATAAATACGTAAACGAATTTGATTAGTTATAAGGAATGCCTGTAAGTTAAGTTTTGGTTTATTTTTATAACGTTTCCGGGTATAAAAACAACCCAAGCCTAATGGCTTTCTTCTTATTTTGCTTTGACACCATATTGGGCCATTTGTGTGGCCCATTAAACATTTTATCTCTAGGGGATGCATCCCCAGACAAATGGTTGCACTTCACTAGGACTCTTTCAGTCATGGGCTTATCATTTTTTGTTTGTTTTTGTTTTTGAAATAGAGTCTCCCTCTGTCACCCTGGGTAGAGTGCATTGGTGTCATCATAGCTCACTGCAACCTAAAACTCCTGGACTCAAGCAATCCTACCGCCTCAGCCTCCCTGAGTGCTAGGATTACAGTAGTGAGCCATGACATTGGGCCTGATCGGCTTATCTTAAATTGTAAAATATCTACTAAATCACCACTTAGGGTGATATGAGGTCTATTTATTATGTGAAGTTATACTTCTATCTGATTGGCCTAACTTTGCCTCAATAAAGTTTTAGAGATGCCCTCTTATTCTTTGATCTTAGAAGTTAGTGAACAACTCTGTTTACCTTTTTCGTGCCTTCACGATTTAAGTTTTACAGACTTAAGGCCTTAAGTTTTACAGACTTAAGTTTTACAGACTTAAGGCCTTCCCTCCTCTCTGCTTTTGTTTGTTATATCTAAACTAATTATGCCAGGCGGTGGCTGACGCTTGTAATTCTAGCACTCTGGGAGGCCGAGACAGGAGGATTTCTTGAGCTCTGGAGTTCGAGACCAGCCTGAGCAAGAGAGAGACCCCCGTCTCTACTATAAATAGAAAGAAATTAGCCAAACAACTAAAAATAGAAAAAAATTATCCAGGCACAGTGGCACATGCCTGTAGTCCCAGCTACCTGGGAGAATGAGGCAGGAGGATCGCTTGAGCCCAGGAGTTTGAGGTTGCCATGAGCTAGGCTGACACCATGGCACTCTAGCCCGGGCAACAGAGCCAGACTCTGTCTCAAAAAAAAAAAAAAAAAAAAGAAGACCAGCCTGAGCAAGAGCGAGACACTGTCTCTACTAAAAAATAGAAAGAAATTAGCCGGACAACTAAAAATACATAGAAAAAATTAGCCAGCCATGGTGGCGCATGCCTGTAGTCCCAGCTACTCAGGAGGCTGAGGCAGAAGGATTGCTTGAGCCCAGGAGTTTGATGTTGCTGTGAGCTAGGCAAATAAACTAATTAGAGTTCCGATCTGCTTATTATGTTATTCTTTGGTCCCCATTCCAGTTATTACTTTGTCTTCTTCTGGATCTTCCTTGCTTTTATTAGATTTTCCTCACAGGTGTAATACTCAGAATACAATATTACAAATAGAGATGCACATGTTTTTATCCTAACGAGAAAGTTTTCAGGTTTTTGACCCTATCACACAAAATTTTCACCTAGTCGACAGTGGTTATCAAAGAGTTACTTAAACTTCTTAAGAATTGTCTCTGCAATTTTCTCATACTAACATTAACTGGCGAAAAGAGAATCCCATTCAACAGCCATAGGAACTGTTGAGCTACAAGTGTATTGAATTGAGATCATAAAATTGACACACATATGTAAGCCTTTTCTATATATTTACCCAATAAAAATTATAGCTAAGGTTCAGCTATGGTGACATTTTAGGGAAGCAGCTAATTTAAAGAAGATACTTCAAAAAAAAATAAAGAAGATACTTCTTCAAGTCAAAATTCTTAAAAATCTTTCTGCAATTTATTCCCATTTATATGACTCAACTAACTAAAGTAATACAAGGTCATCTATGGTAGTAGGAGTGCAATTTTTTTTTTCTTTTTTTAGAGACAGGGTCTCCCTTTGTCGCCCAGGCTGGAGTGCAATGACACACTTATATGATCGTAGCTCACTGCAGCCTTGAACTCCTAGGCACAAGCAATCCTCCTGCCTCAGCCTCCTGGGTAGCTACTCAAACAGGCACATGCCAGCCACCATGCCCTGGTAATTTTTTAACTTTTTGTGTAGAGACTGTCTCTCTATGTTGCCTAGATGGGTCTTGAACTCCTGAGCTCAAGGGATCTTCCCGCCTCAGCCTCCCAGAATGCTGGGATTATAGGCATGAACCACCATGCCAGGCCAGAGTGTGATTTCTGATGGAGTGTTTACTTCTTCCACATCATTAGTAAATATATTAAATAATACATGCCTGGCGGTTTTCAAATTTTCGTATTATCAGGCAATACATGCCTTGAATGAACGTCACAATACTTAGTGTAGGCCCAAAACAAAACCTTACAGACTCAGGGCTAACCAAATGCCTGGTTTCCACCAGCCTCTCGCCCACCCATGGAGAGTTGTGTTTGTCACTCTCATGTGATTGCATGCACCTTGGGAAGTGTTCCAGAAGAAGGATTGGACTCCCCTCCATATCACATATTTATGAAGGAGTTGGGAGGGAGCAGGGATCACCCAGCCAATTCGGAAAACTTTGGGTTTTTCTACTGGGATTAAAATCTTTTTTCTTTTTTTTTTTTTTTGAGACAGAGTCTCACTCCGTTGCCCTGAGTAGATTGCTGTGGCATCAGCCTAGCTTACAGCAACCTCAAACTCCTGGGCTCAAGCGATCCTCAGCCTCCTAAATAACTGGGACTATAGGCATACACCACAACACCTGGCTAATTTTTCTGTTTTTAGTAGAGGCAGGGTCTCCCTCTTACTTAGGCTGGTCTCGAACTCCTGAGGTCAAGCAATCCTTCGGCTTCGGCCTCCCAGAGTGTTAGGATTACAGATGTAAGATGCCCAACCTGGGGTTAAAATCTTGTTGGTTAAGAAACCAGCTTTTTGACACCAATTGCCTGGAGAATTTTCCTTGTCAACCCTGGTTTCTGCCTGAGGCCCTACAGCCTCCCTGCTGAGCCAGCTTGTTAAACTGCCTGGGTTATCTAGCAGACAAACTAGTGTGTCTTTCCTCAAGTCTGCATAAGAACCAACCAGGGAGCTACATTTGGTAGGTAAGGAGAGATAGCCAAGAATTTGCACTCTGTAGTGTTCATGGTGTTTTTGATTCTGGTGGTCACGGATTGCACCTGAAGAAAGAAACACTATTTCACTTGGTGATGAGAGAACATTCTCTTCAATTTGAATTTATTTTTTAAATAGCTGTCTGTGAGAAATCTTGTGGAAGATTTTTGAAATTTTAACTAGATGATGAGATTCTTTATATAGTTACTGAGAGTTTATAATCTTATCTCTGAAATATTTTTAAGTTCTAAATCTCTCAGTATGTCATTCCATAATCTGCCAAGTGCAGAGGTATAATGTGCAAGCCATTTTTAATGGTTCCTTTGTGATAGAAATGTATGAAAGTACCATTCTGGCTGATGTTTTCCCCACATTTATGTAACAAACTATGACAAAACTGTTAATAGTTTTGTTACAGAGGTGTGAGTATATTAGGTATATAAATATACAGTAAGGATATGAATGTATATCCTCTCAGTGGGTCATACTAGTATGTGACCTGGGTATTTCTATGATTACATTGTACCTCTGTAGATAGGTGAGCATAATTCAGAATGTAATAAAGTATCTCTGTGCCTGTATGTTATATATATATGAACGGAGAAAAATGAGATGACTGGATGAGCCTGTTTACGTGTCTCTGTCAAGGAGTGCGATGATTTAGGATATGGGAATAATTCATAAATAGAATCTTTTCCACTGCTTCATGATCAGGCTATAGAGAAAAGATCAAGTGATTTATATTTTCTCCTATTTAAGAGAAATATGTGAAATATTATTAGCAGATTATATAAATGATTTCTGTTCTTCCAACTTATGTTTAAATATGGATAAACACAAGATTTTCATATAATCTTGGATATGAAAAAATCTCATATTTATGTTACAAAAGATTTAATTAATGCCACACAACAGGTGCTCAATAAATATGTTACCTGCCTGCAAATGTAGCTGACACTGAGGGAAAATTGGGGAGTAGTTTAGTATCCCTCAATAATCTCTGTCAGCAACACTCCCTCTCCCATTCTTTAATGGGGACAGTGAACATCTTTACCAATTTTTTGGTAAAGTGCTACATAAAAGCACCTTCAAGCCTGCCCTTCCAACCTGATTGGGCTCCTGTGTTCTTCTTATACACAAATTCTGGAACTGCCTATGACTGTCTGACTCACTGGACATGTGTTGTCTTTGAAATAATCTTACTTTCTTTCCATGATTAATTTGTTTTTCACCATTAATTTGTTTTTCTGTTTTGTAGCAAGACCAGGTAGATGGATAGACAAGGTCCTTTTTAACCTTTATGTCTCCAAATCTCTTCCTCTGACTTATGTCTGAAATGCCAACATTAAAGATTCATTCCTTCATATTAAAATGCAGTATCTTTGCTTGAGACCAGCCTGGGCAACATAGCAAAACCTATCTCAAAAAAAAAAAAAAAAAAAAAAAAGAAAAAAAATCTCTGGGACAACCCTCTATCCTAGCATTTAACTATTTTCGCAAACCAGGCAGCCTATTACTAATGAGAATAAACACATGACAGGTAAATTTTGAAAGGATTTGGGAAGTGAAGATAAGGAAGATGGGAATATTGTGGGAGCCAGAGTTTCATAGAGAGGCCTTGGGCAGCTGAGAGGCTGCACAAAGGGATTGGAATATATGAACCCCTCCCAATCAAAAGAGAACACACAGGTCGGAAAGAGGAGGTATGTGGGCTTCCCCATTTTGACTAGAATCAAGCTCCACAAGGACTTTGTAACTCACAGAGACAGGATTCATAGTTTAAACTTTCCACCCACTGATCTAACAAATCATACTCTAACTTTGCTAGTAATAACTATGTTCACACATAATTATTTTAAGCACATTTTCTCTGATATGAATAGACTCTTTTTCCAAATTTGAATTTTAACATAAATTTAAGACTATTTTATTACAGACTTAAACATTACATGTTCTGAAGCTGTATTCATTCTTTAATAATCATTGATTCAAATACTTTTGTAACTAGAATTGATCAACTCTCTGATTTTTATATAGCAATATTTATATTCTGTCAAGAAATATTTTTAACTTGACTTCTATTAGTTTATGAACTAATATGTCTCAGATCTCTTCTTTCATCTCCATGCACTTGGTGATACTTTTCCCAATGTGAGTCTATCTTCTTTTTTTTTTTTTTTTTCGAGACAGGGTCTCACTCTGCTGCCCAAGCTAGAATGCAACGGTGTCATCATAGCTCACTGCAACCTGAAACTCTTGGGTTCAGGGGATCCTCCTGCCTCAGCCTCCCAAGTAGCTAGGACTACAGGCACTCGCCACCATGCCCAACTTATTTTTTCTATTTTTAGTAGAGTGGGGTCTCACTCTTGCTCAGGCTGGTCTCGAACTCCTGAGCTCAAGTGATCCTCCTGCCTCTGCCTCCCAGAGTGCTAGGATTACAGGTGAGAGTCATTGCGCTCGGCCCTAAAAACATTTTGAAATATATTCCAACTGTAAGATTTATTATTCAACCACACTCATAAAAACCTGCCTTCCTCTGAGAAATGTTATCCATCACCATCCATCTCTCTTTCAGTCCTAGGCTACTTGTATTCTGGATCTCATCTCCTCACGCCCTCTCCAGAATTTTGCTTCACCAATTAGCCCTCTTGTTTCTTGTAACATCTATCTCTGTATCTGCCTTTTCTCACTGCCCTTTCCTCTCTGAACATGAAAGCGTTCTTCTATCTCAAACACACACACACACACACACACACACACACACACACACACACACACACATTTTTTTCCATCCATATCCCCCTTTGGCCATCACCTCTTAGTCCCCTTCCTTTTATAGCCAAGTTTCTTAAAAGAATGCCTAAATTCAGAGTCTCTCTTTCCTTGCCTCTCTCAGGAGTAACTGTTCTTGCTGATATCACCAGGGATCTCCCAAATGCAAGATCTACTGGAGACATTTAAGTCCTTACCTTTCTTGGCCTTTCTCTAGCATTCGTTGTAGTTCTTTCCTTCCTTGACTTCTGTGGCTTCGTGCTGTCTTGGTATCTCTCCAGCGGCTGGGACAGTTCCTTCTCAGTTTCTTTCAAGACATGACTTTCTTCACCTACCCTTAAGATGTGGATGTCTCCCATGATCCGCCCTCAGCCTTCTCTCTGTATCACACTCTTATTCTTTATGGAGAATTTCATTTGTCTCATAACTTTAACTACCATTGTTTCACTTGGCTCTCAAGTTGTTCAGCCCAGTCATCCTTCCAGACCTCCAGATGTATAAACATATAAACTGCAAATTAGTCATCTATACCTATGTGTTTCCTCATTGTGATGTTTAATTTTGTCTGTCAACTTGGCTTGACTATGGTGTCCAGTTGTTTGGTCAAACACTAATCTACATGCTGCTGTACAGGTATTTTTTTAAAGATGTGATAACATATACAGTTAACTTTTAGTAAAGCAGATTACTCTCCATCATGTGGATGGGCTTCATCCAATGAATTGAAGGCCTTAAGAGTAAAAGAGGTTTCCCAAAGAAGGAGGAATTCTGCCTTCAGACAGAAACATAGAAATTCTGCCTGAGTTTCCAGCCCTTTGACTCAAGGCTGTAACATCAACAATTCTTATGTGAATCTCCAGCCTGCTGGCTTGTCCTAGGTTGTCCCACAATTACATGACTCAATTTCTTAAAATCTCTATCTATATGTAATTTGATATATATTTAATACATATAAAATGTGAGATTTTAAAGAATATTTTACATATATACATATAGGTATGGTTCTGTTTTTCCAGAGAAGCCTGACTAATGTGCTCATCATCTACACGTCACGTCCAATTCCTTGGCACACCTGCAATATGGATCTTCATGATCTGGCTGTCATTAACAGCTTCACCTGCCATTTTTATATAGCCATCCTCCCCTCCCTTCATACTGACTTGTTGCTTATTCTCAGAGCTTGCCATGCACACCCTTCTGCACCTCTGTGCCCTTGCAGTATCTGTCCACAAAAAGAAAACTTTTTGTCCTTCAGGACACAGTCCATGCTTTACCCAAGCTCTTTGAAGGAGGCAGGCGGAACAAGCAGCTCCTTCTTTGATGTTCCTAGGGCACCTTGTACATACATGCTTCCTTTAAGCACTAGTCATATTAATGGACTTTTTTTCTGCTCTTCTAAAAAAATCTTGTTTGACTCTCTAGTATCTAGTGTAGTGTCTGGCACATGGTAGGCAATTGACAACCAAAAAATATTTGATTAATTGACAGAACTTCCTACTTAAAATATTAAATGGCTGCCCATCACTTTCAAGATGAACACTCCTCAATGCACCATGTAGGGTTTCCATTTTGGTTTTTCTTCTTCCCTCTCCAATCTCATTTCCTGTCAGGCCTCCACAACACCCTCATTTCTAGTCATGCTAAACTACTGCAGCTTCCTTGCATTTACTTCTGAACCCTTTCTTCACGTGGAACATTCTCCCTCTCCTCAAACCATCTGGCAATTTCCATTAACTTTGTTATCTTCATCTCAAGTTTTCTCTTTCATATGAACCCCATTCTCGTCCCCTCCTTGCCCGTTCCTCTGTGCTCCCTGAGCACTACGTACTTACCTTTGGTGTAATTGTTTACTTCTCGGTTACCAGCTGCAGAATATAAATCACAGCCATTTCCCGCTATGCTGCAGCTCCTTGAGGACTATGTGTGCCCCCACTGCTGCCACTCTGTTTGGTGCGGTTGAGTTGAACTAAGGGGTGGGGGCACCAAGAGTAGAAGGGGGAAGCAAAGCAGAAAGAGTCAGCTGAAAACAACTCCCTTACTATACAGTTTGCCCAACTCCTGCCTTGTCGTCCATTACTCTGAAGATGGGACGTTTGGCTTAAGAAATACTTGGCAAATGTTGTTTTCCAACAATGCCAATTATCTTGCGATGTTCCAGCAAGGTTTGGCAAGCTTCGGCATTTTACAAACAATTCTCTACAGTAATCCAAGTAATCACATATATTAATACTGTGGTCCCAACCCCCAGGCCATGGACCGGTAGTAGGAACCAGGCCACACAGCAGGAGGTGAGTGGTGAAGCTTCATCTGTATTTACAGCCGCTCCCCATCACTCGCATCACCGCCTGAACTCCACCTCCTGTCAGATCAGTGGCAGCATTAGATTGTGCATTATGGTGGGTTATATAATTATTTCATTATATATTCCAATGTAATAATAATAGAAATAAAGTGCACAATAAATGTAATGCAGTTGAATCATCCCGAAACCCCTGTCCCCCAACCCAGTCCATGGAAAAATTGTCTTCCATGAAACCGGTCCCTGGTGCCAAAAAGGTTGGGGACTGATGTATTAATAGAAAGATTAAGAAACCATGGTATGTCTTTGAAAGATTATAATTCCAAACTTGAGTTGGGGGACAATGAAGGAAATGCAATCATTCCTTCTCTCTCCTGACCTCATACATACGCCTTCTGCAGCCCCCTCCTCCCACAAGGCACTTTGTGCTTTCATACTGCCACCCTGGCTGTCATCCCCAGCCTCCCTCTGTAGCCATCCCCACCATAGCTTCCTACTCTCCACCCTCAGGACCTTTCCTTTTCATGAACCTTTTGGAATTCATCCTCTCCATCAAAACGATTTCTGCATCTCTGTAATCTTTGATAAACATTAATGGATAACCTCCTGAAACTTCAAAAACGTTGCCTTTGAATCGGACCCCAAGGTAAAGCATTGCCTGTGGAGACTCAGAAGTGCTCTAGATTGTCTGCTGGAGTTTTCTAACATTTACTAAAAATGCCTTCAAATTTCATGTGTCCCTGCCAATCATCTCCTGGCACATAAAAGTAATTTTGTATGCTCAGTGTTTCTTTTTATGCCCTTTTCTTGGGAGCACCAGGAAACATCTTTCCTGGCAAATGGTGTCAAACTAAAGAAACTAAATCTTTGGCCAACTGTAAAGGAAACTTCAAATTAAGAACACAGAAGTTAACTAGAGTGTGCAACTTGACATGCGTGAGTGGAGAATCCTTTCACTTTTCTTTTCCTCTTTTTTTTTCCTTTCCTCTCTTCTTTATTCCTTCTATCTATTTAACAGATATATTTCAAGGTCTACAGTGAAAATTTTCTGGATGAAACTGCAGAGTAGCATAGTGTAATATTTAAGAGCATAGGCTCTGGAGCCAGATGCCTCTTTTTGAATCCTGGCTCTGCCAGTTAGTAGGTATGTGAACTTCGCCAAGTCATTTCACTTCTCTGCACCTCAGTTTTGTCATTTGTAAAACAGAGATGATAATAATAATAATATCTATCTCATAAGGTGGCTGTGAGAATTATTTAGTGCATGAGAAGTCCTTAGCACATAACTGCTCCCCCAAAATACTAGCTACAGTAAACTGCTCCTTAATTCTACATTGCTAATGGGAATTAACTAGGAGTTCAGTGGAGTGTGGGGAGAAAAAGGTTTTTAGATAAAGAAAACATCTTTTGTGAAGTCTCTGAGGCAGGAAGGAGGAGGAAGGAGGTACAGAGTATTTGGGGAAACTGACAGAAGCTGATGGTGGCTAGTGAGGTAGGCAGGGGCCAGATCATTTGGGGCCTTGTAGACCATACATAGGATTTTGTTTTTATTCTAAAAGACAAAAAATGCTTTTGAAGGGTTTTAAGCACGGGGATGACATAATTTGATTTGCTTTTCTAAAGATAATTCCTGTTGCTGTGGGAGAGAATAGTTTGAAGGCAGGCAAGAGGAAATGCAGGGAGATGAATGAGGATGTAGGTGCAGTTGTCAGGTCAAGATAATTTATTGCCCTTGACCCAGTTGGCAGTCATAGAGACAGAGAAAAAGGGACAAGGCCAAAGGCCATTTACGAGTCAGAACAAGATTGGATGCCCGTGGGGAAGGGGGGAATGTGACATGTAGAGGGAGAGAAAAAACATGATGACACTAGTCTCCAACTTGAGCCACTGGGTGGATGATGGAGCTGTTTCTTAAGATAGAAAAGACCAGAAGAGGATCAGTTTGAGAGGGAAGAGAAGAGGACACAGTATTGAACACGTTGGATTTGAAGTGGCTGGGAGACTGTCAAATGAAGTAGATGTCTAGAGAAAATTGGATATGAGCTTAGAGATAAAATTTGACTTGGATGTTCTTAAATTCACAGAGTCAAGGTGAAAAGGGGAATTGTCACTCAAGTTAAAGTAGAAACAACTTCAGTTAGCTGGTGATTAAACAGTAACCAACAAGCAAGTCTACATTTAGTTAAGAGGGAAAAAAATACTTTCCCATGGCTATTGATTGGAGCATGAGGGACTAGATTTCAAACCAGCATTTCAGAAAGTGACAATTTAGTCTTTGATAATTGTGAAATAAACAGCTCATCAACTTAAAAAATATTTTATGTACTTGGAGAAAGGGAAAAAGGAGGCAAGCAGAGTGTTTGTGTCTAGTTTTGAAACACTTTTCTGCTGCAGATCAGAACTATCAACCAAGAACAACTACTCTTGCAAACTGAAAGACTCCCATAGGCTTAGATTTTGAGTGGGTACTTTAGGTAAATATAGTGCTTTCTGAAGTCTGAAAGGTCTCTATTAATCTTGTTTAAACACTCCAGGTTAAATTAGCAGAGGCTTATATTTGCTGCATGGCTTTAAAGTTAATCTTTTAGAGACTCTTCAGGAATCGGACTAAATCTTCTAGAGATTTTGAGAACAAATCTCCAGCTATGATGAAAGATATGGATTCAAATTTCAAGAAAGAGCAGGCTATATAAAATATTGTGTCCATAAGGGTGTCAGAAAAGATACTTTTATTATAGAAAATCTCAAACAAAAAAATAGAATAGTACAATGAATCCCCGTGCAGGGGACTGTACTACAATATCTATATGAAGATACAGATTCATATTAAAAACATAACGTTGGCAGGGAACAGTGGCTCACGCCTGTAATCCCAGCAGTTTCGGAAGCAGAGGCAGAAAGATCACTTGAGGCTAGTAGCTTGAGACCAGCCTGGGCAATGTATCAAGACCCTGGCTCTATAAAAGTATTAAAAATTAGCCAGTCATGATGGCATGAGCCTGAATCCCCATCACCCAGTTTGAACCATCATCAATTGCCTGCTTGTTAAAAGACATATTTTGAAAATAATTGGATTTTTCCTTTGTAAAAGTAATACTTATTCATAGATGAAAATACAGAGAAGACATATTAATCAAAAGGAAATACATACTGGTCACAATTCCAGTCCTTCTAGCAGGGCTGTCAGTAGCCTAATTGGTGCTTTTGAACGATTTATAAAAAGATGCCCCTTCCCTTGGAGACATGCAGCCCTGTGCTCAGAGTGCATGACTAGGCCTTGATCTCTGCTCTCACTTCTCCTAGCTAAGCTCCCTTCTGAGAACTCAATGTGTCAGTGGACATGGCAGCCCTGCCTTGTAGTCTCAGACCTTTGTCTGCAGAAGTACACACACATTTACATAATAGGCATCATGCCATACATAGTTTTATAATCTCCTGTTTTAGTTAATGTTTCATGAACATTTTTCCTTGCCATGATTGAATTCTAAAATACCATTTTAATAATGGCAATATTTGTTATAATCCCCTAATTAATTTTACTGTTGGACATTAAGATTTCTGGTTTGCTAATACTATAAAAGCACTGTAATATATATTTTAACCATTTGTAACATAGATATTAATGCACATCCATGATAAACCCCTTAGGATAAAGTTTTAGAAGTGGAATTCCTGGGACAAATGGGATGGCAAACTCCAAACTTTTTTTTATAGCTGTTACCAAACTGCCTTTAAGTGAGGTTGAACTAGCTCATACCCCATTAGCCACCTTTGCAGAAGACTGCTCATTTTCTCAAAAGCTTGATAACATTAAAGGAGATGACTAAAGATATAGATTCATGTTAAAAACATAACACTGGCAGGGAGCAGTAGGTCACACCTGGAATCCCAGCACTTTGGGAAGCAGAGGCAGAAAGATCACTTGAGGCTAGTTGTTTGAAACCAGCCTGGGCAATGTATCAAGACCCTCACTCTACAAAAAAATTAAAAATTATCAAGTCATGGTGGCATGAGCCTGTAGTTCTAGCTACTTGGGAGGCTGAGGTAGGAGGATTGCTTGAGCCCAGGAGTTCAAACTCACAGTGAGCTGTGATCATGCCGCTGCACTCCAGCCTGGTTGACAGAGTGAGACCCTGTCTCTGGGGAAAAAAAGAAAAGAAAAAAGGAAAAAAAAAATGAAAGGAAAAATGCTACCCAGTGTTGCTTTTTTTCTTCTTCTTTTTGAGTACTATTAAAGTGAAAAATTAGTCATTCTTCTTCCTAAATTTTCCACATGTATCATTATTCCTTCAGGTATTTTTTTTTCTACTGGTATGTTTTCTGATTTGAAAAATCTTTTTGAAGTTATTAAATACATGTGTCATACTACTCCCAAACATTTTTAAAAAATACAAGATGTCTTAGTCCATTTGTGCTGCTATAACAAAATATCTAAGACTGGGTAGTTTATAACCAACAGAAATTTATTTATCATGGTTCTGGAGGCTGGAAAGTCCAAGATCAATGTGCCAGCAGGTTTGGTTTCTGGTGAGGGCAGATCAACTACATTTTGTGCATAAATACTGATACGCAACACTAATTTATACTTTCAGTCTCTTAAGTTAAATAAACAAATAGGAATGTGTGGATTCTCATCAGATTCATTCAATGCATTCTTTTTTTTTTTTCTAAGAGACAGGGTCTTTTCTGTCTCCCAGGCTGGAGTGCCCTGGCATGATCACAGCTCACTGCAGCTTTGAACTCCTGGGTTCAGGCGATCCTTCTGCCTCAGCCTCCCCAGTGGCTGGGACTATAGGTGTACACCACTGTATCTGGTAAGTATTTCCTTTTAAAGTCATGTTGATGTTCAAAAAGTTTCAGATTCTGGAGCATTTCAGATTTTCAGATTTGAGATGCTCAACCTGTACTAAGACATAATTTTTCCTTTCCCTTTCATTCTCTTACAAATGTACAGTGGAATTTTCCAGAGGCTATATGATGTGTGATAGTCTAACAAATTAAATGCAGAAGCGGATGAGGATCCATCTGTCTTCTATTAAGCCAGACAATGAAGAGATTTGCAGAAATGTAAAACAATGTCACTCTTCTTGCTAATTTTTTTGTTATGGAAAATAGTTATTTTTTATAAAAATATATTACTAATGTTGACATGTACCATTATATTAATATATAATAAGAAATATGTATTTGGTCTTTGCTCCTGGTTCTTGACACAGAGCTCCTAAAACTCTTGTAACTACCTGAGTGATGGGGTGCTAGGAACATTGTTTCTTATAATATTTGGTCTTAGTCTTCAGTTGGTTCCTGACAGGAGAGTTTCTACGATCCTTGGAATCTTAGAGTGAAAAGAGTGTCTTTTTATATGATAATGAGATGACTGGTGGCTAGGCATCCCTAGATAACTTTAGGTTTGGGGTTGGTTACCTAAAAGACCAAGGCATAAAAATAGAGGCTTGGAAATTTCAGCCCCACCCTTTGACTTCCAGGGAAGGAAATGGGGCTGGAGATGGAGTTAATCATTGATCATGCATGATGAAGCCTCTATAAAAATCCCTAAATTATGGGGTTCAGTGATTTTTTGGGGTGGCAAATGCAATTATATGCTGAGAGGGTGACCCACCCAAACTCCATGTGGACAGAAGCTCCTGTGCTTGGGACCTACTTTGGGAAAAACACTCCCCAAATCATGCTTTCCTTTAACTCCACAACAATCAACACAGAAGAGCACTTCTGTGACCAAACGTGGGGCTCTTCCCCACACATCAAGCAGTGGACACCAGCTGGGTGTCCTCTAATTCAATTTTCACACTATCTACACAGAGGTAGTGTTAGATCCTACAAGATGAGGGCTCAGTACCCAAGACAGCCCCTTGCCCCCCAGACACCAGTTGCAAGCCCAGGGCTCTGGAGCTTCTGATTGACCAGCTTCAAGTTGGGGTTCCCATGACTCCCTTCCTCTTTGGGTTTGATTAATTTGCTGTAGGGGCTCACAGAACTCAGGAAAACATTAACTCATGTTTACCGCTTTATTAAAAAGGATATCTTAAAGGATTCAAATAAACAGCCAGACAAAGAGATACATAGGGTGAGGTCTGGAAGGGTCCTGAGTGCAGGAGCTTCTGTCCCTGTGGAGTGGGGGTGCACCACCCTCCTGGCAGGTGGATGAGTTCTTATTACCTCTCCTGTCTGCCTCCACATGTTCAGCTCTCCAGAAACTCTCCGAACCCAGCCCTCTTGGGTTTTTATGGAGGCTTCATTACATAGGCACCCTGTAGAAATGTGATTGGACAAACAGTGCATGATCTAAACCCAGCAAGGCCTGTCCAGATTCTTCCTAGCCTCTCTGTGTTAGCATTCCTTCCTCCAGGGTATGTGTCAGGGCTCACTCTGGAATGAGGGTCTTTCGACCCACAATCAGATTAGAGTCCTGCCTTGGGCAGGTGAAAGGACAGGAGAAGATCAGAGAGAGAAAGTCTATCCCTTGAGGCCTAGAGCGCCCTAACATTATAACAAGGACTATGGGTGTTACGAAACTCCATAGGAACTGTGAATGAAAACCAATATATATAACACCACAGGACACCTAGGACCTCACTCTATGTACCTCTTCATCTGGCTGTTAATCCGTATCATTGCAATATGTAAGCAAACGTTTCCCTGAGTTTTGTGGGCTGTTATAGCAAATTATCAAACGTGAAGAGGAGGTTGGGGAATCCTTGATTTATAGCCAGTTGGTTAGAAAACAGGTGGCAACCTGGGACTTGCAATTGGCATCTGAAGTGGAGGGGGGCAGTCTGCGGGACTGAGTCAACATGTAATTGGTTTGTTATGATCTCTAAATGATTTAATCAGAGATGCATGGGGCAGGGGGTATACGGGTGTCTTAGTCATTTTGTGTTGCTGTAATAGGATACCACAGACTGAGTAATTTACTTTAGTATATGTGCTGCCAAAGTGAGCACAGACTGGGTAATTTATAAAGAACAGAGATTTATTTCATACGGTGCTGGAGGCTGGAAAGTCCGAGAGCATGGCATCGACATGCAGCAAGGGCCTTAGAGCTATGTCATCCCCTGGCAGAAGGTGGAACGCAAGAGACACCAGAGCATGAGAAGGGGCAAGAGGGCGCCAAACTGGCTTTTGTAGCAAGTTCCCTTTTGTGATAACCCACTCCCAAGACAATGACGTTAATCTCTTAAGCATCTCTTACAGGTCCCACCTTGCAACACTGTTGCATTAAGTTTCCAACACATGAACGTTGAGGGACACATTCAAACCATAGCAATGGGATATCTTTGTACCTTCCTCTCAATTTTGCCATGAACCTGCAACTGTATCTATAGATACAACCTACACAAACAAAATCTCTTCAAGGCCCTCCTTTTTTAAAAAAAATATTTTTCTAGAGCAGTTTAAGGTTCACAGCAAAATGGAGAGGAAGGTACAGACTTCCCCTACCGCCCCCCCGCCCCACCGACATAGCCTCCTCCATTATCAACATCCCTCACCAGGGTGGTACATTTGTTACAATTGATGAATCTACATTGACACATCATTATCACCTCAAGTCCACAGTTTAATTAGGGCTCATTCTTGGCGCTGCATATTCTATGGGTTTGGACAAATTATAATGACGTACACCCACCATTATAGTAGCATACAGAGTTTTTTCCACTACCCAAAATTCCTCTGTGCTCTTGGTCATCTCTCCCTCCTTCCTAATCCCTGGGAATCACTGATCTTTTCACTGTCTCTATAGTTTTCCCTTTTCCAGAATGTCATATAATTGGAATCAAAGAGCATGTAGCCTGTTCAGATTGGCTGCTTGCAGTTAGTAATATGCACTGAAGTTTCCTCCATGTCTTTTCATGGTTTGATAGTTCATTTATTTTTAGTGCTGAACAATATTCCATTGCCTGGATGTACCACAGTTTATTTAGCCATTCACCTACTGAAAGACATGTTGGTTGCTTCCAAGTTTTGGCAGTTATGAATAAAGCCACTATAAACATCCGTGTGCAGGTTTTTGTGTGGACATATCTTCAGCTTCTTTGGATAAATACTAAGAAGCATGACTGATGAATCATACGGTAAGGGTATTCTTAGTCTCGTAAGAAACTGCCAAACAGTCTTCCAAAGTGGCTGTGCCATTTTGCATTCCTACCAGTAATGAATGAGTTTCTGTTGCTTCCTATCCTTGCCAGCATTTGGTTTGTCAGTGTTTTGGATTTTGGCCATTCTAATAGGCATGCAGTGGTATCCCATTATCGTTTTAATTTGTATTTCCCTGATGACACATGATGTGGAACACTTTTTGCATGCATACTTGCCTTCTGTATCTGCTAAGATCTTTGATTCAATTTTAATAATTTTTTTATTGTTGAGTTTTAAGAATTCTTTGTGTATTTTGTATAACATTCCTTTATCGGATAAGTCTTTTGCAAATATTTTCTCCCAGTCTGTGACCTGTCTTTTCATTCTATTGAGGGCCCTCAATTTTTAAGAGTGTAAAGGGGTCTTGTGTTGAAAAGTTTGAGAACATCTTTGTGGCATTTGAAGAAACTTGCCTTTTGTTTCAAAGACAGAGCAAGAGATGTGGAGGGAGAAGTGCTTCCTGGGAACTCGATGCAATTAATCATGGGCGTGTTTCTTTAGGGTTTCACTGAATCATGAGTGTCACAGGTGCTCCTGTGTTAAGAATTGTGTGTGTGTGTGTGTGTGTGTGTGTGTGTGAGAGAGAGAGAGAGAGAGATAATATGGGGCTCTCTATAGCACAGAGCCCATGGCAAAGACCCCGGTTTCCTGGGCCCAATGGCAGTATGTAGAAGAGCAATAAAAATGAGAAAATTGGATGATTAATGATACATATTAAGATTTGAACCCCAACAACAAAAATGGTGAAACACAACCATAAACACCTTTTCTTCCCTTTGCCCCAGTCAAAAAAAAAAAAAAAAAGGATTTATCTGAGGTGACATGAATAGGAAGAATCTGTTCCTTTCTGAATTGTATTAAGAGAAACACAATTTTAAAAAGTAAAAGGATCACTTTCCTCCCACATGGGCTCCTTTGGGAGCACTGAGTCCTGGGAATCTCAAATTCCATTTGTGTTTACTGAGAAAATTAACCAAATAAGAAATGGGCAGGATGCTAAAGGAGAAATCTTTCAAAGATTTCTTCAAAGAAATTTTTACATAAAAAGAACAGGAGAATAAATGGAAAGACACACCATGTTCTTGGATTACAAATGGAACATTATTTAAAATGTCATTTCCCTCCAAATCACATTTTGGGTAAAATACAATTCCAATCAAAATTTGAACATTCCCTGAACCAGCAATATAGTATTTTAAAAGTCAGGAATCTATGATAATCTTATTTTTACTTTTTAAAACTTAGTTCATTTGCTTTTTTCCCTCTAGCATTTACATGCCTGTATTGAAAGTACTTTTATATAGTTGCTGTTCCTGAACAATGAATAACTTGTGAATAAGGAAGGTGCCAAAACCAAGGAGGTCCTACCTCCTTTCCCTTCCATTAACATTATTTCCTCTTCTACTGATGTTAACAGCCAAAATGTCCTCAAGGAGACCAGAACAGAATGTGGCAACAAGAGTCACCAAGGCATTGACCAAACTGAGGATGTCCATAGTTGTAGTAGTGCTAGACTTTCTTTATGGTTGTGGACTCTAAACTAAATGGATGTTATTGTCCATCTGGTTATTTGAACAATTTCATTAGTGTTGTGGATTTTAAGGGAGATAAGCCGTGTTCTATAACAACTGGAGGTTCCACAAAGCCCAGTGCGTGGAAATCATTAAAATATTTCAAGATGCAGAGAACTGGGCAGTTAGAGCTTTGGAAGAAGAAACAAATGAGAAGCATGGGTAATTTTAATAAATAGATAAATCAGAGGAAAAATGACAAATTACAATTTCGATCTTATATCGATTCAAACCTATTATGAGATTGACAGATCTCTGACTTAAAAAAAAATCCTTTAGTATAACATGAATACAGAAAAGCACACAACTCAGACACTTCAACGAGTTTTCACAAATTGAATGCACCTGTGTAACTATTATCAGATCAAGAAAGATACTACCTGTACACCAGAAGTCTCCCTTGTGTCCCCCCTTCCAGTTGCTACACTGCACCCTCCTTCCCCGTCCACCCTCCAATGGTAACCATTATTCTCTTTTCTAACAGAATAGATAGATCTTTATTTGTTTTTGAACTTTATATACATTGAATCATAAAGTACTAACTTTTTTGTCTCTGGATCCTTCATTATTATGCTGCATAATTTATATTGTTGCATGTATTTGTGGTTCATTCTCATTGTAGAGTAGTATCACATTGTATGATTATACCACAATACATTCCTTCATTCTATTGCAGGACATTTGGATAGAATCCAGTTGTTTATGCTGGGTATAAACCCAGGATTGGAACTGTGGAGTCTTATGTATTTGTTCAGCTTTAGCAGATACTACCAGTTTTCCAAGATGGCAGTACCAATTTATACTCCCAACAGCTGTATATGAGAGTTCCAGTTGCTCCAAATCTTTTCTAACACTTTGTATTTCCTGTCCTTTTCATTTTAGCCATTTTGATTGGTATGTAGTAATATCATTATGGTTGTAATGCATATTTCTTTGACGACTAAAGAAATCGAATACCTTTAAAAATGTTTACTGGTCAGGCCGGGCGCAGTGGCTCACGCCTGTAATCCTAGCACTCTGGGAGGCCGAGGCGGGCGGATCGTTCTGAGCTCAGGAGTTCGAGACCAGCCTGAGCAAGAATGAGACCCCGTTTCTACCAAAAATAGAAAGAAATTAATTGGACAGCTAAAAATATATACAGAAAAAAATTAGCCGGGCATGGTGGCGCATGCCTGTAGTCCCAGCTACTCGGGAGGCTGAGACAGTAGGATTGCTTGAG